>PISX010011014.1:0-67266 GCA_004024625.1 Mellivora capensis | reverse complement strand
CTATACTATTTGGTAGGTGAGGTGTATTAAATACATTTGGCTTAGAGGGTTTTCAAGTTACAATGGGTTTATCAGGAGATAACCCCATCATAAGTCAAGGAAGATCTGCATTCCTATATACAGGGAAATTAAAGAAGAATTGTGTGAGATAGAGTGTTCTTATGGTTGCACTTAGAAAAAACACCGTGAGGAATGGCAATGTTCCCTCCATCAGTAAGTCAATTGCAATTTTAGTCCATCTGCCACTGGCTTTTTTATCATTATTTCAGCAAAAAGATGTTACAATAATTACTGATGAATAAGTGGTCAAGAATATCCGAGACAGCATTGAGGAAGAATAAGGATAGTGAATTCACATTCCAGAAGACCCAAAACAGCAGGTGTAAACGGATGGTAGTCAAAAGATCAAGGAAATGCTAAGGCAAAGTTACACACGGTGACTGACTGTAGTAGTTTCCCTAGAAACACACACAGGGATAAATGTATTTAAAACTATGGTGGTGGCATTAAAACCAGTGAAAGAAAGACAGGTTATCACATAGATGAGGCTGCACCTGGCTTTTTGGGTGGATAAATAAGTATGAAACTAGAATCTTAGGACACAACCTATTCGTACCAAAATTGCAGATGAATGAAAACCCACAAAGTAGGAAAACATGGTTTTGATTCTGGAGATAGAGAAAGACAGTAAAAGAAAAATCTATAAAAGACATGTGGACCAACTTCATTGCAGAGAAAGATCATCTATTTAGAATGAGAAAAACACCAGGAAATAAAAAGAAGATATTTGCAATAAAATAGCATCATTATTTCAACATCGGTAGGTTAATATTAAACCTTTAATATGTAGCTTTATGGCAACTCAGGTGCCAGGTGTCACTAGGCTCCATTTTATATATCAACTATTGATGGGATCAGATTATCATTTTAGGTGGGGTGTACAACTTTGATGATGCTGGGGAAACATCAGGTGCAATTTTCCTTCTAGTTGAATTGTCATGTTTCATAATAGTAGAGAATCAAGGGGAACATTTTTGTACATATGATTTCCTTTTTTATACCTCTTTTCATTCTTAATCTTCCTGGTCCTTGTCAACACTGACGTTATGTCCTTTGCACTACAAATCACTATGTGGAGTGTCATCGACCCTATTACAATACGGTTTCAACGCTACTAAAGACGATTAAAATACATGCATCCTCCTTTCTAAACTGGAATGCTTTCATGAGGTAAAGTAAGTAGACTGGACTGCATAGATGTGTTTAAAAGAAGCAGTGTCACTGCAGGCATGAAGCCTGGATATTCAAGACAATTTAGCCAAGACCCACAATTTATCCCATGGAATTATTCATGACTATTCTGATTCTCCATCTTTAAAACACCAGTCTACCTTATTTCCATGTAACTGACTTTAGCTCGGTATTCATCAATGATAATTTCTGCTAGGTACACAAATGGTGCAAATTTCCATTCCTTTCCCACAAACTTTCTACATCTTGGTTTCCTCTTTCCACATGTCCTGTACTATTGCCATACATTAGGATTCTTGATTCCGTCTTACATCACCTTATTCATTTGAGAAAAATTGTTAATTGCATGGCCTGGGTTGTTTTGTTTGTTTTCAATACTTAAATTTGCATTTAATGCACAAACTTAATGTCATTAAAAGACAAATATTTTTAAAGTTGTGTTGCCTTTGAGATACAAATAGATACAAAGACTTTGTCTCACGTTTCTTGTCCCATGGCCCTCTGAATTCCAGATGGAATATACCTATTGCTTTTCTCTTAGCTACTATACTTATTACCTATATGGAATTTATTTTGGCATGCCTTCTGTCAGTGGACTGAAGTTTTTTTCTGCTAATATTTGCTTTTATTTACTTATTCATACAATTAACAAAATAAACTCATCAGTCCTTTACAGCACTGAACATTTTTATGATCTTGAAATTGGATCTATTTTCTTAGACTACATCATCTAACATCAGTCCTTTTTTGTAGAATTCCTGAAATCTCATTTAAGTGCTCAGTAATCTGTGACATAATATTTTAGGACAAAAGAAATAAAAATTTTCATGGTTTGATTTTAAAATGTAATGAGTCAAAATATTAATGTACATGTGAATATAATTAATTAATATATTATATATCTCCTTAATTCACATAATCATATCATCAATATATAATAATTTATTAATAGAATTAATGTTTATTATATATTAATTTATAATTCTTAAAATGTGTACACTTTAAAGTTGATTTTATTTCATTCAAAACATATGGTAAGAGTTTGGTTGAAAATCATTATCTTAACTAAAATAACTAAACCTATGTTCTTTTGAGTAATAGTTTAGAGTCAAGTAGGTTTATGAAAATTATAATTTTAGGTCATGGCCATAATTTCATGTTTTTATTTTGGGTCAGGAGTCAGGTACCTTAACTATGTATCTTCCAAAATTTACCAAAAAGTCTCTCTAATACCTTAAAAATAAATTGAATGCAAACATATTGCTATCTCTGTTGAGACATCAGTAAGTCACCTCGTAAACGTGATTTAAATAATTGATCTGTAGATCAGACTAGTGAGGTGGTGGGCACAATAATGAGTTTGAAAGAAAAACTGGACACGAGGATTGGAATGCTAAATGACATTCCTTTTCCAAGTAAGTTTGGTTTGGTCAACAAAGCTTGACCAATCAGCTTCTCAGGAAACAACGTTGTCCTGAAATCGCTGGAATGTGTAGTTTCAGCCAAGGATGCAATAACCAGTAGTTTGGCGTTCAAGATAACTTGCGATAGATTAACTCAATATAACCAATGTCTGAACATTCAACCACTTACGGTTTATAACCATCAACCCACAAACTTGGGTGTGCACTCGTTCCATTGTTTGTTTTTGCTAGCATTGCCCTGAAGATGACAACATACCATATGCCACGGATTACTGAACCTTTACATTTTCGACATCGTCTAATCCATTAGGCTGTACTATTTTTTTTTCAGTAGTGTGACTCCGTTGACATAATAGTTAAGTGTGATCAAGGCAAAGCCCATGCTGGCTCCTCAGTGGGACTGTTTCATTTCATTCATTTTATTTCATTTATTTTACATGAAATGAATCATTCATGAGAATGCCTATTAGCAGTCAAGTCAACAGGAAACACGCACGGCTTCTGACGCTGAATCATTCTTGACTTACATTATTTTTCATACATTTTAGGATGACTTTTCAATTTCAGGTGAGTCCAAGACTATCAGAAATGATCCTAATAAAAGAAGATCTGGCTGCCAAAGAGCATGCACTACAAGGCCAACACCTGTGGTGCTCATCTGTCTTAAAAGCTACAAAAATACGTTTCCTACTGCGACATCCAATATTCCAAAGAGCCTTCTCTAGAAATCACCCCGTCATTATGTCTTTGTAATTACTGTTTTCTGTCTGATGAATGTTATGCAAGCTGTGAGACTTTGAATTATGGATCTGGGAGAGTTACGAGAACAAAACTAGCTGCAGTTCAGGCAGCTAACCGTGCCTATCCTGCCTTCCCAGGCAGACCCTGACACTGCCGTCCACTCCGTCATCTGGGCTCACTTTTGGGGGAGTTGATCAAAATTTTAACTACAGGACCTTGAGGTGAATTTCTCATTTTACGAGGGCTGGGCATCCACGGCAGCTAAGATATTGTATACAGCAGCACTCAAGAGACATAATGTTTGCCCTTAAAACTTTCATTTTCAGGAGGACATAGTTCAGCATAAAATGCCACCTCTATTTTCATTTTATGGTCTGAAAGTTTTGATTATAGAATTATATCCGAATGGGACATTAGAAGGCACACATTTCATTCTGTATATATTTAACAAACTATTGGATACATAATAGATCATTCTAAAAAGAATGCAATACCATGAGATTATGTTCTGAAACTTTGCAGAAGTGTAAATCTTAAAAGGAATTATTATCATTATTATTATTTATTTTTTTTTTAGGAACCAAATACTTGAGTGGAAGGCAAAAGCTGACCCTTTGCAAATCCAGGAAATAACCTTTCAATGAGCATTTATTAAGTACCAATACATGTGCCACTTACTATGCTCCGTGCTATCTTTATTGTCTGTTAATACGGACTTAATGCTTGAACGAGCATATATTCTGAGAGTTGGTCATATGTATGTAAGGGAGCAGGCATGTGACTTTCTTCATCCAAGGTTAGACCTGAATATAAATGAATGTAATTTTCTAACAGAGGAAAACCTTGGACTAGTGAACATGGAGGAAGATGGAAAGAAGTTGCACCATCAGGCATGTCCATTCATTCAATGCTGGCCAACAAATGGGATGCCAGAGTCCACAGCAGGTCATGTTTCCCAGCCCCAAAGCAGCCAGCCTGGTCACTTTGGACCATAGCTGACAAGTGGATTCACTGGGAGGACTTTGAAAACTTACAATATAGCAGGACAAGGAGTTTTGCAAGTCATTCTAATATGCAACTGGGATTGAGAACTTTGGATCAAGACCCATGTGTCCCACACTTCAAAAGACACATGTTCAAATGCTGAGGTGATCGCTCTGGGACAGGTCCGAGGCCCTCCCTTCAAACAGACACTCAGGGTATGCCTGAGATTGCCAGTCTTCCGACAGCCTGCGGCCTGTTGGAAATGCAGAATTACAGGCCACATCTCAGACTTTCTGAACTAAAATCTACATTTTAACATCTCCAGATGATTCTAATGAACATTAAACTTTCAGAAATGCTGCTAAAAAAATACACATTTTTCCCAAGTGACAAAAATGATACTTGGTATAATTTCGATATCAGATGATAGTCTCCTTTCTCTTCAATATCTAACTTAAATCGGTGTAACTGCCATGAACACTAGATCTTAAAACCACACACACACGCAATTAAGCCTATAGCAGCAACTTTCAAAGTGTGGTCACAAGGCAGGTGTCATTGGGTCAGCTGGGAAAATTTCTAACAAAGGTTAGTTGTTGGGGCCCATGCAGAGCGGCTGGGGGTGAGATCAACAATCTTTGTTTAGCATGTCCTGGTGATTCTGGTGCCACACACTCATATTTTAGGACCACTAACCCACAAAATCATTATAATACTGTAACTTATCAGAATGTAGAAGTCAAACATATTTTCTAAAAGACACATGAACTAAACTATTGGCTTTAAATATATTGACTTTAAATAGAATTAACTTCCTTAAGATGAGATCAAAGAAATTTTTAAAAAATATATAGACAGATAACAATATTAGAAAATGAGATGGGGCAACACCAGCAGGCAAAATATTTTAAGGAACTCCTAGATTATACAAAATGGATGGGGGTAACTTATGAAATACATACACGCATACCCTGGAGTTGAGGTGAAAGTGGAATGCAGAGAAATCCCAGAATAAACAAAAAGAGTTGTAGAGAGTTCTGTGACAGTCTTTAGAATAATTTAGGATATGTATTCCCAGTTGCAAAAACAATTGACACAGTCCTCCCACCCTTGTTAAAATAGTGAAACTTGAATAGATGCAAAATTCTAAATTTTTTTAAAATTTATTTTTAATTTATTTATTTGTTAGAAAGGGAGAGAGAGTGAGCAAGCACAGGCAGACAGAGTGGCAGGCAGAGGCAGAGGGAGAAGCAGGCTCCCCGCCGAGCAAGGAGCCCGATGTGGGACTTGATCCCAGGATGCTGGGATCATGACCTGAGCCGAAGGCAGCTGCTTAACCAACTGAGCCACCCAGGCGTCCCTCTAAATGTTTTTAATCTAAATAGCTAATGATGTACTGAGGAGGGTTTATAAGGTTAGGAAGTTAATGATATAAATAAGAAGAATAGATAGGAAGGTTTTTTTTTTAAACATTTTATTTATTTATTTGATAGACAGAGATCACAAGTAGGCAGAGAGGCAGGCAGAGAGAGGAGGAAGCAGGCTCCCTTGCTGAGCAGAGAGCCCAATGCGGGGCTCGATCCCAGGACCCTGAGATCATGACCCGAGCTGAGGGCAGAGGCTTTAACCCACTGAGCCACCCAGGCACCCCAAATAGGTAGTGAGTTAATTCTGAACTTCATGAACCACTCATGAACCACTAGAGATTCAAAAAGGAAGAAAGGAAGGAAGGAAGGAAGGAAGGAAGGAAGGAAGGAAGGAAGGAGGGAAGGAAGAGAGAAAACAAAACAAGCAACAACAAAGTAACCAACCCTGCCCAGTAAGTAGGGATGTATTATGACTATGGTTCTTGTGGTACCTTTCTAATAAAAAAATAATAAAATTATGTTTTGTGAGTGTATTTTACATCTTTATGTATCCATACAGATATATATTTCTTCCTATCTACATTCATGACCATGGATTTGGCAAAAAATTTCAAATTGGATCTTCTTAACATTAAAACAAAAATAAAAAGAAGGTGAACAGACAACTCACCGAATGGGAGAAAACATTTGCAAATCATATATTTGTTAAGACATTTGTATCCAAGGGACGCCTGGGTGGCTCAGTTGGTTAAGTGGCTGCCTTCGGCTCAGGTCATGATCCCAGCGTCCTGGGAGTCCCACATCGGGCTCCTTGCTCGGCGGGGAGCCTGCTTCTCCCTCTGCCTCTGCCTGCCACTCTGTCTGCCTGTGCTCGCTCTCTCTCTCTCTCGCTGACAAATAAATACATAAAATCTTAAAAAAAAAAAAGAAAGACATTTGTATCCAAAATACATAACAAAGTCTTAGAACTCAATAATAAAAACCGGCAAAAGGAACTTGAATAGACGTTTCTCCAAGAAAGATATATGAATGACCAATAAATACATAAAAAGATGCTCCAAACCATTAGTCATCAGGGAAATGCAAGTCAAAACCACAATGGTATACCACTTCACACAAACCACAATGACTAGAATGGGAAAGCGAGATCATAATCAGTGCTGGAGAAGACAGAGAGGCATTGGGCCCTCAGTTGCTGGTGATAAGGCTATAAAATAGTGCAGCTATTTTGAAAAAGTATGTGACAGTTTCTCAAATGATGGAATATATAGTTATCAAATGACTGAAAAAAAACTCATTCTTAGATATACGCCAAAGATAAACGAAAGCATTCCCCTATACAGAATTTTAATATGAATGTTCAGAGCACATTATTCCTAATAGAAAAAAAGGTGGAAACAACCTAAATGTCCACCAGCTAACAAAAAGACAAACAAAATGTGTTCTATCCACAGAATGGAACAAGGTTGGGTCGTAAGACTGATACATGCTACAGCACAGATAACCTTGGAAATACTATGCTGAAGGAAAGAAGTAGTCACAAAAGGCCACATATTATATCATTCTATTTATCTGAAATCCCACAATATGGGACTCTATGTAGAGACAGTAGATTTGTGGTTGTTTAGAACTGAGAAGTGGGGGATAGGGGGAATAAGAGGTGATAGGTAAAGGGTGAGGTAATGGAAATATTAAAATTTGGGGTGCCTGGGTGGCTCAGTCAGTTGAGTGGCTGACTCCTGATTTCAGCTCAGGTCATGATTTCAGGGTCGTGAGATCAAAAGCTGTGTTGGGCTCCTTGCTCAGCAGGAGTCTACTTGAGAATCTCCCTCTCCTTCTTCCTGTGCCCCTCCCCCCTCTAAAATGAATGAAAAAATATTTAAAAAATAAATTTATATTTAATTGAAACTTAAATTAAAAAATAAATTCCCATTTATGTGAAATACTAAAACTCCCATATTTATGAATGTATTAAAAGCCAATGAATTCTGCATGAGTGAATTGCATGCTATATAAATTATATCTAAATACAGTTGTTTAAAAAAAAAAAAAGGTTACTTTATAAGTACAAGTAAACAATACAACCAAAGAAATGGAATCTGTGATCCAAATTTGGCCCCAAGGTGCTAAGTATAAGGAAGTGGTCAGCTCTACCAGCATGAGATAAATGTAAAGATCACCAAGCTCAGGTCAATGGGAACAATGAAAAGAACTACAATATTTGTAGTAGCACTTTAGGAAAAAAATTAATAAAGGGAAATGGAGAATAATGAAACCAGATTTCTGTGAGGAAAAGAAAATAAGAAACTGTGTGTGCTTGTGTGTGTGTGTATATATATATTTTTTTCATTGTTTTCAATAAGAATTCTAGGATGGTTTAGAGCTTCAAGCTATCTGAATTTATAATTAAATTAAAGGTAAATATAAAACAATTAAGTTGCTAAAAATTAAAAAAAAAATTAAGCATTTCTAAAAAATACCTGGTCAGTATTCTGAAAGTGTCAAGGTCATCGAAAACACAGAAAGTAGGAAAAACTCTCATAGATTAGAACAGACTGAAAAGGATTAGTTCCTGAAAAAGAAAAGGAACAAATGTTAAAATTTAAACAGAGAATGGGATTTGTTTCACAACATTGAAGCGAAGTTAATTTCATACTTTTGAGAAACTTACCATGGTGACATAACTTAATAACATTAAAGGAAGGTAAGGGAAGTACTGAGGGCAGAGCTTCTCAGTTCCTGCAGGGCCGACATCTGTGGCCAGATCGTTCCCTGCTACGGGGCCTGTCTTGTGCACCATAGAATGTTGAGCAACATCCCTGGCCTTTACCCTTTATCCCCAACCTACTTTCTCTAATGTCCCTGGGCCAGGGGTTGGAAAGCAGCAAAGCTGCCTCTAATTGGAACCACTGATTTACATTAATTATTAATGTCAACTAAGCAAAATAAACCTGTTAGTTCTTTGTGTGTGAGAAGGAGAAGCAACAGACATTTCAATGTGTGTGCAAATAACTTTTGAGAAATCAACAAACATGTTGATCTGCCGGTGGAAATGCATTTAGAAGTGAGAGACTGGGTTTCGGAAGAGTGTTTCACCACAAACCAAAACGACACCCATTGGGTTACACTGCAAATAGGACATGGAAACTCAGTGGATACTGGGGATTGAAATACATTTTAAGAAACCTATATCCAATTGCATTAATGGTCCATTCTGATGGTAATGATATCATCATCTTAAGAGGCTTCTTAGCTATAAAAGTCATTGCTATCATTACCAAGAATGGTCTTATTAAGAAGAAAATTATAGCATAGGAAGTTCTTGTTTTCAAAATCATATTCTGTGGGATCATTAATAAATTGGGAATGTGGAAGAAATGAAAATGAATTAGTGAGTAGGACGGATCACGGATCTCACCCTCCAGTACCCCTTGGCTGATGGTACACCGACCTCTCCAACAAGTGACTTCTTCCCAAACTGCGGAAGCCTTATAAAGCCTTCAGTAGGCTCCTTTTAACGTCCTCAACCTTCACTTGTTTGCTTCTCAGATCCGGAATGCACCTGCTGCTTGCTCTTGAATTTGGTACTTACTTTGCCAGACTCTACTTCTCTCTACCTTTACTGGCTTACTCAAAAGGCACTTTGTGTAAGTGCTTTTGAGGAAAACACTCTGGAGAACAGTTTGCTTTACATCACCTTCAACAGACCTCCAAACTCCATCACTGTATATATATGTAATGGTTGTCAAGCCGTTTTTATAGTCAGATGCTTTTTAACTGTCAGTTGGAAATGTGAGCCACTACTGTGTAAACATGGATTACCGGTAAAAATGGAAGAAAAAGAGAAACTGCATTAACGTTTGAAAGACTAAAATCTATATATGAATGTATGAAACCTAAATTATAGGACAGTCTTCTTAAAACCAACGTTGTCGGGACTAAAACATAAATCATGCTCTACTGTCACCATTTCCTTAAGAGGCAAATTGCAGAAAGTAACATTAACAACTATTCTAGAAGAATAAAACATGTATCACATTTACGGAAACAAAACCTAGTTATTTATTTTTCCTTAAAAGAGCATTCAAGTGAATTATGTTTAGTTTTTACAATAATGAAAGAGAATGGCCGTCTGTCAATACGCAATCTGTAATTTTTATGAACTGCAAAAATTATTATACCTTCTCCCTCTAAAGTCAAATACCAAAATAGAGATGACTGCTGGTGGAGATGTAGACTTGTACAGACACTGTGGAAAATAGTTTGGAAATTTCTCAAAAAGTTAAACAGTGAAGGAGTGCCTGGGTCCTCAGTAGATTCAGGATGCTTTCAGGATCATGAGATTGAGCCCTAAGTAGGGTGCCCAGCTCAGCATGGAGTTTGCTTGAGGAGTCTCTCTCCCTCTCCCACTGCCCCTCCCCCTGCTGGTATGTGCTCTCTCTCAAACACATAAATCTTTAAAAAAAAAAAAAATTAAGCAGTTAAGGTATGTCCTAGCGATTCTACCTGGCTATACACCCAAGAGAAATGAAAATAGTTGTGCACACAAACTTTCATACATGAATGTTCACAACTATATTATTCATAATATCAGAATTGTGGAGACAACCCAAATGCCCATTAACTGGCAAAGGCTAAACAACATGTGGTCTATCTGTGCAAAGGACTATTCGCTGGATCATAAAAAGAGTGGAAAGCTGCTACCTGCTACTGCATAGTAGACTTGGAAAACAGTATGTGAAGCAAGAGAAGCCAGTCACAAAGGACTACATATTACATAATCCCGTTTATACCAAAGCCTACGATAGGGGAATCTATAACTGGAGAGAAAATGAATTAGTGGTGGCTTAAGGCTGAGGGAAGGAAAGGCGGATGGGACTGTGATATTCATAGCATCCAGGCTTTCTGTTTGAAGTATGATATTCTCGAATTGACTATGGTAATGGGTGCACGAATCTGTGAATGTGCTGAAAGTCACAGAACTGTACTCTTTGGGCGAACTCTATGATATGTAAATGATGTTGCAATAAAGATGCTGGGGCTTGGGGAGTGGAGATCCTGACCTCCTAAGCCTCTCTCCACAGCCAAACTCTTGCTATCAGCAGCGGGAAGAACAGGGGCTGGAGGCTGTGGCCTCCAGATAACCATGCACACGCAGGCTGCAGCTGCGCCTGCAGACTTCTCCTGCATCCCCTCCGCCAGTCTTCTCCTGCCTCACGCGCCCACAGGATGCGGAGGGTTCCAGCGCCCAGGCCCGCGCGCTTTCCGTGCACCCAGATGCCAACGGTCATCCGAGCCCTGGGCGCTTCGGCGGCAGCTGCCTCTGGCGACACTGGGAACTTCTGGAAGTCGAATCCCCACTAGAAGGACCCCTCCCCGACGCCTGCTCCCATGGGCAGCTACCTGAGCACACCCAAGCCTGCGCCACAACCCCTCACCCAAGGGCACCCCAACCCGTGGCCCAGGCCTTCCCAGGCCGAGGATCATCAGCCCCGCGTCCGCTCCAGACCCCTCCCACAGATGCTGCCCAACTGGGACCCCTCCAAGCCGCAGAGGGTGGTCACTGAGGCATGGAGGCGCTTTCCTGCCAAGCCGCCCCCTGAGACAGTCCTGGGGCCAGATCTCTCCAGCTCCTGGGAGAGTTACGTGAAGCGGTGGCTTTGGAGTGCCCGTCATCCAAGACGGATCTGGAGCCCTGTGACGGTCAGGATCGCGCCCCCTGAACACAGAGGGAGCCCCTGGGTGTCCCGGGCACAGGCTCCCAGTGCCTACTCTGCAGGGCATCCACCCTCAGAGGAGCGCCTAGACCCCTGTGCCAAGGAGACCGTGCTGAGGGCTCTCAGCCAGTGCCAGAAGGGGAACAGGAAGTTTGATGGGCCCCTCTGGTTTGAGATCCCAGAGAGCATAAGCAGGAGGCGGAAGCCAGAGCCCAGGCCATCTGCCTTCAAGCCCCTGATCAGAAATGGCGTGGTCCCTTCCTTCATGCCAATACCAGGGCCTCTGAGCAGAAGCCTTCACTCCTGGAGCGACAACATCTGCAGGGAAGATGCTGACCTCGAGCCTGATGCGCAGCCTTCACTGTCTGCTGCCCACCCCACTGCACAGGCCGTGTCCGCCCAGGGCCCAGATCCTCAGCTGCAGAGCTGGGAGAAGATGCAACGCTCCTGGGGCCTCCCACCTTCCGTCAGTGAGTAAGAACAGCACCAGGAGGGTCTCTTCCATGTCCCCGATCCCCCCAGGACGCCCAGCCTGCTGGCCCCTTTGACTCATAAGAGTCAGGGCCTGCTACCTGCCTGCTGAAACTTAAACCTGTATATTTATTTTCATCTTGCTGACACCATGCTCTATCCCTCCAGGGGACCCTGTCCGAGCACTATTGCCGTACCCTGACCTGCCGGTCCTTACTCTGGAGAGCCCACACTGAAGATTGTTGATGTTAAACCCCTTGCCTCCCCCTGCCTGCCCACTCCTTTCTGTCTTTTCCCTTCCTTTTCTGGAAGGTGTTCTTCTTCCCCCACCTTCCCTATTTGCCCAGTTTGTATAAAGATTTAATCTTATTAAAAATAACATTAATATTTTAAAAAGATCTCTTTTTATATAAAAAATAATAGGAAAACACGCTCTGGACTATCAAGAGCAGGGGCAAAGATCTGGCGCTAGTAATAACATTTATTTATTTTAAGTTCAGTAAAGCTAGAGGGTGACGAGAGAGAATGTGAGGTTAGTGACACAGACAACAAAGAAGTAATACAAAGCATCGGGGGTCATGGAAGAGTTTTATTCTAAGAACCACATTTTTTTAAAAGATTTTATTTATTTGACAGACAGAGATCACAAGTAGGCAGAGAGGCAGGTGGAGAGAGAGGGGGACGCAGGCTCCCCACTGAGCAGAGAGCCCGATGCGGGGCTCCATCCCAGGACCCCAAGACCATCACCTGAGCCGAAGGCAGAGGCTTAACCCACTGAGCCATGCAGGCGCCCCAGAAACACAGGATTTTGTTTTGTTTTGTTTTTTGACAGACAGAGATCACAAGTAGGCAGAGAGGCAGGCAGAGAGAGGAGGAAGCAGGCTCCCCGCTGAGCAGAGAGCCCGATGCGGGGCTCGATCCCAGAACCCTGGGATCATGACCTGAGCTGAAGGCCGAGGCTTTAACCCTCTGAGCCACCCAGGTGCCCCCAGAAACACAGGTTTTTAAGCAGAGGTAAGACTAATCAGGTTGATGTGCTTTAAACTGGTCATTTTGGCTGTTGTGTGGAGCGTGTATTATCCAAAGTCAGCAAATGAAACAGAAACAAGAGGAGCCCAGTGCCGTGTTTCAAGCACCAGATGAGGGCGGACTGGTGTGAAAGAGAAACCATGCGGGTAGAAGGTGCACGTGAATTTGAGGTGTGTTTGAAGGTGGATATTTTGGGGCTTCCTAATGCAACATGTCAACATTAGGAAAGCAGAGGAATCCAAGAATCTTAGCTTAAGGTTCCAAAACTTGCATGACGACAGTGCCAATTTCTTGAGATAGGGAACATAATACGAGATACCGAAAGTTCTAGGTCGGTCATGTTTCCTCAATGCATTCATTTGTTATCCCAGTGAAATTGTCACCTGTGTAGTTGGAAACATGAGCCTGGCACTCAGTGCAGAGTTTGAAGTCAGAGAGAGAAATGTAGAAATCATGAACACACATGCCCACTGATACCCATGGTGCGGAAAGCCGGGGGCTCCCTGAGTTCACCAAGCAGAAAACACAGATAGAGAAGATGGCCAAGGATGAGCCCTATCATGCTCTGATGTTTAAAGGGCAAAAGAAAGGAGAGGGAGAGAGAAGCAGCCTGGAAAGCACAGCCGTGGAGGGGGCAGACAAGTCACAAGCAGCCGGGACACTGAAGGGAGAGCTTCAGAAGGTGGATTTTATCACCCACACTGGCGGCCACTGAGAAGTTGAGATATTCCAACACTGGCTTTGGAAAGAAGATTCCTTTTGGAGTGTTGGAGGTAAAGCCTGGATTAAAATGGAAGACATTAGAAGGAGTGGATGTGGAGGCAGGGTCCGGAGAAGCCATTTGATAGATAGTCCGTCGTGAAGCAGAGCAGGCAAGTGGGAAGGTGGGAGGCAGTTTTACTTTGCTCTGAAATTTGATTTTAAAACAAGACGGGGAATATGTTCAACAAAGGGATCTTTGGAAGGAACAGGAGGGATGGGCCGCTAAGTGCGGGTGGAGGGTGGAGCCGCTCTCAGACGCTTGACCCTTGATGGCAGCAGGGGCTGGGGGCAGTGGCTGTGGTGTGGAGAGAGCCAGGGAGGGGGGCCTGGCACCCGGTGGGAACATCGGTTCTCTGTCTTCCAGTCTACCAAGGAAGTACAAAGCAAGTCTGTGTGAGACGGGGCAGGAGGGAAATATTCGAGATTTGACAAAACGGCTGAACACGCGAAACAGAATTCTCCAAGGAGGGAGGGGAAAAGACCTGGAGAATGTAGTAGAATTATAAGGGAAAATATCAAAGTGTTTGTTTCAGGGTTAGGTTCTTCAAACGAAACTGGAAATCAGGAAAAATGATTCATTAATCTTCTTCAGATTTTATTTTACCTGAGCTAATATACCAATGAAGATTGAGTCCACAACGGGTTTTAACCATTACATTTTATCCAATATTTTATTAACTAACAGAGTCCAAAGGAATTTGATAAAGTGGGAGGAAGTGAAAGAGCTAAGGTGTGTATTAGGGTTCTCCGGAGAATCAGAACCAGTGTGAGAGAGAGAGAGTGTGTGTGTGTGTGTGTGTGTGTGTGTGTGTGTGTGTGTGTGCATTTGCACTCAGCCATGGAGATAGGGTCGGGGAGGGCGAGGCAGGTTGACTGATTATAGAGAGGTGGCTCAGGACGACTGGGTGGCACAATAGGATAAGCATCTGACGCTTGGTTTGTGCTCAGGTCATGATCTCAGGGTCATGAGATTGGAGCCCCCCATAGGACTTCACACTCAGCTCTGAGTCTGCTTGAGATTCTCTCTCCCTCTCCCTCTGCTCCTCCCCCTTGTGCTCTCTCTGTCTCTAAAATAAACAGATCTTTAAAAAAGGGGGGGGGGTACCTGGGTGGCTCAGTGGGTTAAAGCCTCTGCCTTCGGCTCAGGTCATGATCCCAGGGTCCTGGGATCGAGCCCCGCATTGGGCTCTCTGCTCCACGGGGAGCCTGCTTCCTCCTCTCTCTCCCTGCCTGCCTCTTTGCCTACTTGTGATCTCTGTCTGTCAAATAAATAAATAAAATCTTAAAAAAAAAAAAGAAAAAGAATTGGCTCATGTGATTGTGGAGCCTGAGAAGTCCGAAGATCTGCAGTTGGGAAGCTGCAGACCCAGGAGAGCTGAGGGTTAAGCTCCAGTCCATGTCTGTAGTCAGAAGAGGATGAGTGTCTGGGGGGAGGTGGTGAGAGGGGAGAAAGATAGAGAAATCTTTCTTACTTAGACTTTTTGTCCTATCTGGGTGTTCTAAGGATTGGTGGAGCTTCCTGCATATTGGGGAAGGCCATCTGTTTTATGTGGTCTATCAATTCAAATGTTATGTGCATCCAGAAACATCAGAAACACACCCAGAAATAAAGTTTAAGTCAATATCTGGGACCCTGTCACCCAGGCAAGTTGGCACATAAAATTAGCCATGACAGGGTGTTTTTAAAGCAATAATTTTAATTTGGATTATAGAATCAAACTGTTTAAGAGAGAATTTGATGAGAAAGGAACCTAGGTAATGAGAACTACAGGGAAAACTATCAGAGTCTTAATGACAGGTGCCAAGGGTGAGAGAATGAGGTGAGGGCAGCAGAAATCTATCTGTCCCCGAGGAGGTCAAGAAATGTGGTGGATAGAGGTTAAAGATGCTATGAATAGTGACCAGGACAGGGTTAACGGGGAAGATCATGAGGAAAGAATTCAAATTTTCATGACAGCAAGGAAGGGAGCACATGGTTTCTAACATTATGAGTTTCAAAGTAGTGGAGATTTTTAAAAGAACAAAGAGAAATCATAGTGTGGGAGGAGCATACACGAGCAAGAAGTGTACCTGTTCTCTGGTGCGCGCCATGAGCGACTTGAAACATGGGAGGAAGAGCAGGTTGGCTTTCAGCTGAGGGACAGTGGATGTGTGATTGGTGTGGGCAGGAAGCTGACTAGAACTGAGCTGTGTGGGGTTTTTCTAACATCTCATCAGGAGTTTCCAGGGGCTTGCAAGGCACACAGGATGGGAATGAGCCAGGACCTTGTGAGCTTGGGAGGACATTCCTGATGGGGTTACTCACAGCAGTGCCTCAGAGCAACGTGGTCTGTCAGTCAGGTTATAGGACAGAATATTTATCTGGAATATATAAGCAGAATTTACCAAGAGCACAGGGATTCTATTCCTGTGAACCAGCCTTATGGGAGGACCTACTGGGATGGCATGGCCAGCCCAGCCAAAATGAGGCCTCTGCCCTCACGTCATGGAGGCCCAGCAGTGTGGGACATGGGGAAACAAATGAGTCTCTGGGGCAGACCAGAGTTTGCTAAAGCAGATGTGTAAACATTTAATATATGATAATGCTAACATTTAAAATCTGTGTGAAAATAACGAACTACTAGAAACAGTGAATTCCAATTATCAGCTTTCCAATTGGGAAATAGAACACAGCTCTCTCTCTCTCTCTCTCTCTCTTAGGCAAAACACAAATGTAAACATCAAAACTGCAAAAAAGTTGAAAATTTGAAGGAAATATTTTTTCCCAAGTGTCAATGAAGTTTAATTACACCCATAATAAGTTTTAAAAATTTAAGCTTTACACATAAGGTTCAAATCCCTCCACCAATCTCCTCCTTTGACATTCTTAAGGAGGATAAACACTCAAAACCATAAAAGAAAAGTTTGTAATAGCTAATATTTTAAAAACCTAACCTGTAATTGAAAAATATTTCAAAGGCAAATGACGGGATTGGAGGCCACATTAGTAATCCACATAACAGATCACAAATTACTATTCCACAAATACAAGGAACCACTTAATATCAATGGAAAGAAAGAAAGAAGAAAGAGAGGGAGAGAAAGAAAGAAAGGAGAGAAGGAGGGAGGGAGGGAGGAAGGAAAAGAAACAGGGAAGAAAGGAAGAAAGAAAAGAAAGAGGAATTAATAAAAATATAACTATACAGCTAATGTAAGAAAGAAATCAAATTGTTAATAAATATATATATATAATATCCAGTGTGTCCTAATTATTTAGAGAAATTTATATATCTATATCTATACCTACCCATGAACAGTATTTTTACCCATCATTGGAAAAAAAAATAAAAGAGTATTCATCCGTGGCAAGATTGTAGGAGAAATAATCTCATGTTAATTTAGTAAATTAATGAGAATGATAGTCTATAAATTCTCATTGTGTGTAACCTGGTAATTATTCTTTTATTTTGGCATTGCATTTAATTTTAATAAATGATGAAATATGCTGTAAAGATATGAGCCATGAAATAGGTACCAGCACAGCTTTGAGCTCCAGTCACAAAAACAAATAAATAAACAAGAAAAGGGCCACATGGGTGGCCCAGTCAGTTAAGCATCTGCCTCCGTTCAGGTCATGATCTCGGGGTCCTGGGATAGAGCCCCACATCAGGCTCCCTGCTGAGCTTCTCCCTCTCCCTCTGCAGCTCCCCTTGCTTCTGCTTGCTCTCTGTGGAATGAATAAATAAAATCTTAAAGAAAAAAAAAGTAAACAAAAAAAGAGAAAAAGAAGAAAAACAGTAAGAATAGGCACTTTTGTAACTTAGGCATTGTCACAAAAATGTATAACATGTATCCTAAATGGTCAAAGCCAATAGGAAGGTTCCAACTTGAAAGAACCTGATTCAATACCTATACGTGAACCCCAAGGACTTGTTTTGTCCCCACTATTATTCCCAAGTCCTGTGGTCTTTCCCAAGTCCACATGTGATGGCATGAAAAGGCAAAGAAAAGGGCCTGTGAAATGAATGGAAAGAAAATGTGGAACCTGGAGAACTGTCTTGAGCTAAACCCATAAATCTTTTATTCCTAAATCCCACTCCCCCAGTCCCTGTCTGCTATAGTGTCAAAGACTCAGGGGTTTCCTTTCAAATGAGAAGAGGTATAGTAAAATTAGTGTTGACTATCTAAAATTTCACTTAGTACTACTCAAAACAGCGCAGTGTGGAGTGTGTGGATGTATGTACCCGTATACATTATCATAGACATGAGTAAGTATGCATACATGTGCATATGTGTTGTGCATGTGTGTATGTACAACATACGTGTCTCTCTGTGTGTATGTGTGTGTGCATGTAAAATTGTGTATATACATAGGGGTGCCTGGGTGGCTCAGTGGGCTAAAGCCTCTGCCTTTAGCTCAGGTCATGATCCCGGGGTCCTGGGATCGAGCCCCACATCCAGCTTTCCACTCAAGGGAAGCCTGCTTCCTTCTCTCTCTCTGCCTGCCTCTCCGTGTAATTGTGATCTCTCTCTGTCAAATAAATAAATTAATTAAATCTTTTTTAAAAAATTGTGTATATACATAAACATATACAATTCTGCTATCTGTTGCTCTGAGTATTTTGGTCAGTTAGACTGAAATGTACTTAGAGAAATCACAAAAGTTAACATAGTATTTAAGTTTTTTTTTTAAAGATTTTATTTATTTGAGAGAGTGAGCAAGAGAGACAGAGAGCACAGGAGCAGGGGCAGAGGGAGAGGGAGAAGGAGACTCCCCTGCTGAGCAGGGATCTCTATGCGGGGCTCCATCCCAGGACCCTAGGATCATGACCTGAGCCAAAGACAGACGCAACCGACTGAGACACTCAGGTGCCCCTATTGTTTAAATTTCTAATGTATATGCCTATATGTTTGTCAATTTTTTTTAAAGATTTTATTTATTTATTTGACAGAGGGAGCACAAGCAGGGGGAGCTGCAGACAGAGAGAGAGGGAGAAGCAGGCTCAGCGAGCAGGGAGCCTGATGCGGGGCTGGATTCCAGGACCCTGGGATCATGACCTGAGCCGAAGGCTGACGCTTAACAACTGAGCCACCCAGGCGCCCCTGTTAGTCAATTTTTTAATGAGAACTCCAGGTTTTTCTTTGCAGGAGAATCTGCTGATAGGAATTCTGCATCAACCATACCCACATTACAACATCATTATTTTCTATTCTGGTTTCTTTAGGGTGAAGCCAGAATTCAGGTATTTGCAAACAATATGAGCAACAAAATGAGAGCACATGACTCGTCGGTTTCCCCTGGCATTTTACAGATAACTTGCTCCTGCCTAATTTAGAAGAATTGTTTTGGACAACTCAAGTCTTTCCAAATTATTAGAGTTAAAGAAACAACTGTTCTCTTTCTGCACTTTAACACTTCATTCTTTTATGAAATGATTGGATGAAATACAGGTGTAAAGTTTGTTGTAGACCAATTTGGTAACATATTCAAATGCATTTATGGTAAAAAATGTAATTAAATGGACAGAGTATAAGCGCAATATATAAATATACATATGGGGAAATACACAAATATATATGTAGAATATAAATATATATATATGGGGAAATACATAAAGAGAGCATATAGCAAAGGAGAACTGAGTGTTAGTTGTATACCTGTATTCTTCCATATACAATGTAGAAATAAACTCTGATATTTATATGCATATACATCTGTGCGTACAGATAGATAGCGTGCTTCTGAAATACACGTGTACACAAATACAACATGTTCTTAATACAGGTATGTATATGCCTATTATATACAGCAATATATATTATAAACAGACATACATATACACATGTTCTAGATATTAATATAGGCTGGAAGTCCGTTAACACATTAGAGTAATAACAAATTTCATATCCTCAGGGGGCAAATGGATAGTCCAAGCCACAGAATTAAATTAGCTCATTAAGGAAGAATATTTACAGAGAAATAAGGTGTGCTGTGATCAGGAAAAAAATCAAAGTTAAAAAAAGGCAGTATAGACAAAATAAGGCTCCAGTGATAGCTCTGGACATAGAATGAGTAACAATATTTCATAAAGAACATTTAACATCCAAATCTAAAAATTTATCTTGAACTTTCTTTGGATTTCACATATTTGCTCGGACCAAACATTCTTCAAATATTTAATGTTTTAGAAATAATGATATTGAAATCAACAAAAGTACCAATAATCTCATCTTAATTTTTGATTATAGTGTTATTCAGAATTGGCTTAATTGTCATG
The DNA here is from genome assembly GCA_004024625.1 of Mellivora capensis. Lineage (NCBI taxonomy): Eukaryota > Metazoa > Chordata > Mammalia > Carnivora > Mustelidae > Mellivora > Mellivora capensis. The sequence continues at coordinate 47,263 of PISX010011014.1, read as the reverse complement.
TTTTGTTCTTCTAACTCAAATGATAAAATGATGGTATCTTGCATAATTTTATTAGCATACTCAATCATTCCACTCGAGACCATAGAGCAAACCTCAATATTACTTATGTCCTAAATAGGGCCGTTTCTGTGGGTTTTTTTCCCCCCCAGAAAGGTGCCCATCTTTCTTTCTTTCTTTCTTTTTCTTTTTCTTTTTTTCATTTTTTTGGCAGAATTTTTAAATCCCAGCTTTATCATTCTCTAGAAAAACAAAAGTTCTAAAAAAAATAGCATTATTATACTTTAGAAAATTGTAAAAATAGTTCACATCAAGAATGACTTCTTTCACATGTACTTAAAGTACTTAAAATATGATGTTTTTCGTTAAATATATGACATTTTTCTAAGAGATTGTGAAATTATTATATTGAATACCAAAAGTAATAAAAATCACTTAAGCAGTTATAACCCTCAACATTTCTTGATTTTGGAAAATAATAATTATGATAATAGCTCACATCACAGGCTCACCATCTTATGCTATACTCAATTAAATATGTTTTATTAAACTTTCAAGAGAGGAATATTTAAAGTAGTATAGTAAAATGTTTGGAATGTATTATTTTTGAAGGTGCAATTTAATTTAACTTAATAGCCTTTTTATAGACTATTGCCTTGTTTTCCTTGACTTTCTCCCTTTCTTTATCTGTTTATTCTGAAGTGCAGCTCTGCACCACGATTAATTGACAAATATGAGCAACTGTGGACAGGGGTCCTGCCTAACATCACCAGTCCCAGGGAGCTCAACAGTCAAGTTCATTTCTCTTTGCATTTTGTCATCTCAAAATTCACAGAGGATCAATGTTAAGTGTCCTTGAAATAGAGACATGTATCAGATGATCAACTTATAAAATGTATGGGAAAGAACATTCTGCAGGGAAAGGCAGAAATCTGCCCTTTTAAGGTGGTGCATTTATCCTCCAGAATGCTGCTTAATTCTTCCCCAGAGAGACTATGATATAGGCAAATCTTACCCAAGAAATGGATTCAAATGGTCTGCTTTCAAATTCTACTTCTTATTGCAGATCTGATAACATGTTGTTGAGGTTTGGGGTCCATATTCTCACAAATATTCTCCTGGGAGAGCATGAGGGTCCCTCATTTTGCCTCTTGTTGATGGATCTCTTGTTGGTATAACTCTGCTTCGCAGGTGAAACCCAGTGCTCATTCACACCATCTCCTGACCTAAGCTACTAGGAGGGCTTCCACTCTTTCTTAGTCCTATGTAACTTGTCCAGCATCCAGCCCTGTAATCTGGCCTGTGGTGGCAGTCCATAACTTTGAAGCAAAAATGGTAGCCTACATTTTTGGAAATTTTATTCTGAAATAATTTGAAATTTAGAGAAGAATTCCTACTAACCCTTAATTCAGCACCCCCTAATATTAATATCTTTCGGAATCATGTGCTGTTTATCAAAATTGAGAGAGTAATATCGGTATAATATCTTCAACTTAGCTACTGACTTTGTTAGGATTTCGTCAGTGTTTCCATCAATGTCTTTTCTCTTTCAGGATCCAATCCAATGTGCCCTGTTGCATTAAATCATAATCTCTCCTTAGCTGCCTCCATCCAGGGATAGTCTCAGTATTTTTGTATTTCTCATGCCTTTGGAAGTTTTGAAAAATGTCTCTTAAGGTAAAACAACTTTTCCAAAAGCTACAGTGAGTCAAAGATATCTTGGAGAAAGAAGATATTACAAAAAGACTCATGACTTGAAATTTTTAGCTAAAGTGTATAGATTCAAAAATCATCACATTTGTGTGTTTTTGTCATGCATATTAAATGCATCCTTCATTTTGCTTCAGTGGGAATGCAGACCCTCAGGATAAGGGGTGCTACTAAATGTGAGGGGCACCGATACATTACCATTGATGGGGGCAGGGGGGGCACAAAAGCCAGACTGGGACAGGACTGTATGACGTGGGGCAGAGAACCAAAATTTAGATTGTGAAGGGAGTTTCAGTATCTGGGCAATTGTATCATCCTGTTTGCAGTCAATACCACATTTGTTCAGTGTTCCTATTTATTGAAAATCCATATTGATCCAAGTATTTTGCTAAGCACTAGGGACATGATGGCAACTAAGGCACCAAAGCATGAAAGATCTGTGGGAAGAATCCTAGAAGAAAGAGAATTCAATGCAATCTGACAAATGTTATTATAAAAGCAAGCACAGATTTCTATGTCAATGTATAAACGACATAAATAAGAAGGCATACAATAATGTAGACAATTTAGGAGAAAAAAATCCTGAAACTTTTAGATTAAGTAGAAGTTAACTGGGAAAAAATGATGTGGAGTGGAAAAGGGTGAAAACAGAAAAAGTCCTAATTTTGGACCATGTAAAGTCTAGATAGCCTTTGGGGTGAGTGTGAACAGTGTTAATGTCACAAACAAGTCTGTAGATCTGAGTTGGAATGGTTGAATACACAAGGGTTTGTTGGAGAGTCTCAGTTGACCTTGCTTATGCCTGACTAATTTTTGTCTCCTTTCAATCAAAAATGTCTTCATTTGAATTTTAAATTATATGCACACTCTTAAGAAAGCACAAATTCTGTGGTCTGTACATACTACAGGGGATATGGATCCGATTTATGACTGGATGGGCTCATTCAACCATTAGTGGGAAGAGTAAGTAGGAATCCTGATACTTTGATTTTGGGTGAGTGAGCTTGATGTTCTTAAAAAGATCCTCTTTGGATTGTCCTGTATATCCAAATGCAGAGTGATACGTGAGTTGTGGCGTGTGTGTGTGTATAGTGAGATAAAAAGAGATTGAGTGAGAAAATCAAAGTTATAGATGCATCCCAGAGACCATTCATTGATATATCATGATTAAGCAAAGAGATTTGAACTTGGTTAATTATGTCTCCTATCACTAATCCATAACACAGACCTAATATTATTCAATTGAGAGTGTTCTGTAGATGCAATACAATAGTATGTAAGTGCCCGCACCTGGTAATCAGTCAATATCCATATGATTAGAAATACATGTAGCTATTGAGATTTGTCCATATTTACATAATTATCAAGAAACATACATAGCTATCACTCCTGTTCCTTGTGTTGCTGTGGTAGAAGAAAAAGGACAAAGAAATATTCCTATAAGAATATCTTTATTTGACAGCTGTATTCTGTCATCACCTAATGAGGAATTTAAGGTGATAGACTTATCTGTTTATGTAGGCACATAGGGTGGTCCAGGGCAGGCCAGTTTGCCCGAAGGAAGAAGAAGAAGAGGAATGGATCTATAGAATTGTGCTATCTTTTTTATTCCTGAGAAGTTACCATTCTACCTTTGATTATGTTATGTCTCTGTACCTGACCTGCAGGGATCTTGAAGATACTGGTCTGACAGCAATCTTAAGGCCTCTTCATGTCAGCTAAGCTTGTAAGAGCATACTTAGTATGATTTAAAAAGAATTGCTTGAATTCCTAAAACAAACTCCAGTCAGAGGTGGCATATAGATTTTTCTTTCAAGATATAAGCCAAGAAGAAGTAAATGATTAAATGCGAAATAAATCCACAGGTCACTAATATTGTACAGACACAGAGAATACAAAAAGAAAGAAGTAGTTATTTATATCTAAAAAAGATAAAACAAGGACACATAATCGCACACGTGATGAGATAAAGAGTTCACAACATCCTTTTTTTTTAACTAATAAGAAGTTCTGTGTTGGGCATCTAATGATTTATAATTAAGCACATGGAACAACAAGGTTGGATTTTTCTTTGCCAGCAGCTATAAAGATCCTATTAAAATTCAACTTTAAAAAGTCAAAATTCAAACAATTTTGTGAGTGAGACTGAGTGTTCTAACAGTCATTTGCTAAGAGGTTTAATGCCATTTTGGAATCAAAGTTAGTTTCTGTTGGTAACTCCACTGCAAGAGTGTTCTCTCTTATGCCTGTCAGTAAAATCAGGGCCCAAGAGCAACAAAACATGAGAAATTATGCTAAAAATGGGAAATACTTTTCCAAAAAATTCTCTATGTCAATCCCTACTTCCACTCTTGACCTGGTGTTATAACATTTTAAGGTTCTCACTGTTTTCTCCTGGACCAGTGTCAGTTGTGAACTGTAATGTGGATGTTTCTGTCCCAGGCACCCAGTACTACACCTGTTCCTGAAAGCATCAAAGATGACTCAAAAGGCCTCTAATATATAAAGAAAAAATATCCAATAGTTAAAATTCACCCCCTCAATAAAAAGATGAAAAAAGGCCTCTACTTTTCCAGTTTTATTATCGATACTTCCTTGGTAAACTCAACCAAAATTTGCACCTCTCATTTTGCATTCGTGTCTTACAAAATTTGAATATAAGAAGGAATACAATAAAAGTATGTTTATATTTCTTCTCTAACTAGAATGGTTTTCTGATTCTAACTTTCCCCACTCTTTCCTTGACTAAGCTTTCCTGTTGCTTTATTTTTCTAAACTAGCTTCCAAATTACCCTTTAATAAGAGAAATATGATGAAAGTTGGGGTAAGTTGGGTAGAGAGAAGAAACCAATTCACCTACAAACTGGTTCAAAAGAAAGGGTCATAAGTTACCCTTATTTAACTCCATATAAAATCAGAAGTCTATAAAAGATCATGATTACCACTACCAATCTTGGCAATAATTTTGTATATAGACTTTGGGAAAGAATCGAATACCTGGGATCAGTGCCAGAACTAGTGCATAGAGCCTGACCCATAAATAGTCGAAGTATATAGAATCAAAGTCAATTGAGGAATTAAGACTTGGCAAAAATTCTAAGGCCATTATTAATGGATGTCTTGAAAAGATATAACTGAGCATATCAACTGTCAATAGAGAAGCAGTTGATTCTAGAATTTCATCTTGAAAAATACTAGCTTTTAACAGTAAATTCTATCATCTGGTAAAAAGAAAGCTATAGTAGATTGTTATTACAACACATTTTTATTATGTAAAATACTTTAAAATTTTAAAATAGAAAAAATGAATTAAAAATATAAATCACTTGTGCTTTCACTATATAGAGAAAACCACTGCTATATTGTCTAGGTTTGTTTGTTTTGTTTTGTTTTGTTTTTAATATACCTTCAGATACATATAACTATCTCAAAACATGTAGCAAAATAAATTACACATCATCCATCATTGGGAAATGCAAATTCAAATCACCATGAGATACCATTTCACACTCCCAATAGAATGAATATAAGTGATAAGACAGAAAATAACAAGTGGGGGCAAGAAGGTAGTGAATCTGGAACCCTCATACATTGCAGCTAGAGATGCAATCTGGCAAAGCCATCTGGAAAAACAGTTTCACGGTGTTTGAACAGTTAAATTTAAAATTACTATATGACCTAGCAAATTTGACCCTTAGAATTTTATTAAAGAGAAATGAAACACAGATGTACACAAGACTTGGATATGAATGGTTATAGTAATATTATTCATAACAGCCAAAAGATGGCAACAATCCAACTGTCCACCCATGGGTGAATGGTAAACACAATGTGGTGTATCCATAACAAATGGAATCCTATTCAGAAATAAAAACAAAGTCTTGATACATGTAAAACATGAATGAACCTCACAAACATTGTGCCAAGTGAAAAAAGGCAGATGACAAACACCATCTATTAGATGATCCATTTACATAAAATGATGTCATAGAAGTCAAAATTATAGAGACAGAAGCAGATTAGTGATTGCCCGGGAATAAGAAGTAGCTGCCAATGGGCACCAGGGCTTTTTTGAGGTGTTAGGAATACTTTAAAACAGATTTTACATAAATTTAGTCAAAATAATTGATTTATACACATAAAATGAGTGAATTTTATGGTATTCAAATTGTATCTTTACAAAGTAGTTGAGTAAAAAAGAATAGTCTGAAATGGATAAATGAGCTATTCTGTTTTGCTTTTCCACATTGATTTTCCTTTGTCCAGAGGCATCCATTTCCTTCAGGAAAGTTTAGAATTATTGATGTATGAATTTAAATATGAACAGTTAATACTAAGCTTTTAACATTCAAATTGTAAATTTATATAGGATAATAGTCCTAAAAGCTAGACATTTGATATGGAGACCATCCTAAATTTCTCTCTCTACTCCTTTCACATATTAACAGCTGGAAGGGTAACTAGAGGACAAGGTTATTAACCCTGTGGGCAAATCTGCTTGCTATGGACACAGTTCCACCCATTCATTACCCAGTGCCTCTCGCTTAAATCCTGCTCCTGATCTGGACGAGCCAGCTTCATAGAAGGCAGTTGGCAAAGGAGGACATTCCAGTGTTTTTCAGCCTGAAAGATTATTTAAGAAAACAGATGACATGGGGGTCAAGAATTACTTTCTTCCTCTTCCTCCTCCCTCCTCTCTTTCTTCTCCTTTCTTCTTCTCTTCTCCTTCTTCTCGTTGTTGTTGTTGTTCTTCTTCTCCTCCTCCTCCTCCTCCTCCTCCTCCTCCTTCTTCTTCTTCTTCTTCTTCTTCTTCTTCTTCTTCTCCTCCTCCCCCTCCACCTACTCCTCCTCCTTCTTCTTCTTCTTTTTCTTATGACCATAAGACCCTTCTATGGGGAAAACACTGAGGAGAGATTTTATTTTTAACTTTATAAGTTTTGAATTTTTCACTTAATTTCTTTTCAGCAGGTAAATAGATTTTTGTAATTCAAAATTAAAGAGACAGAAAGGCCTTAACTAAACTTCCCTCTCCCAAGGAGAGGCTAGAATGATAGTAAAAGCACCCTAAACTCACCTTGTACTATAGATACAACTAGATAATTAATGGCAGCATGGTTATTATTAACAAATCATTATTATTAACCATTATTAATGGTTAGTCATGGCAGCATGGATAACCCAGAAAGTGATTTGAAGACTGGCAGAATAAACTCCACAACCAAAGGAAGAGCAGAGGCCCCATAAAAGAAAGTGGAAAAGGTGGAGACCTGATATGAGACCTAAATGGACCATGGAAGGGAAGGGCTGGAATCATGGTGAAGAACCAGAAACATATGATCATACCAGGGAACCCACACTGGGAAAATGAGCCCCTGTGACATTTGGCTTTGAAAGTGAGAGATCCTAATTTTGTGACTTCTTATCACCAGGGAGACCTAAAGCCTTGAATTCAAAAAATCTCTGAGAGACCTTGCAGGGTGGTAAGAAGCTGAGTCCCTTAAAGAGGGACTCTTAACGAGACAGCATGACAAACACCTGAACAGATACAGCCCCAAACTAGCAGTTTGAAAAACACCTGGGGTACAGGGAGAGAGAGTGATTTACTCACCTCAGAACCTGTCTCAGATAGATAGGGATTTCAGAGAACTCTAGGAACAAAGGAGTTGTCTGACGCATCCCCCAACATAAACAACTGGCCAATTGTGGGAACAGCACTAACACTGACTACCTGACTACCTGTCTCTCCCACACTGAGGATTCCCCCCTTTCTAGCACACTGGCCTTGGTCCTAGTGCTGGAAGTGCCCAACCCCAGAAAATTGGCTAAAATACCACCAACATCATGTCTCCTGACCCCTGTGATTGCAGGCCCTTGCTCCCAGCAGTCGTAGGAGCTGCAAAAGCCTGAGGCACACCTTGTCAAAAGTGCATGCCCTGCCCATATTCGATTTGCAAATCTGTGTAGGCTAGCCTTGTCCCAGCAGCAGTGACTCAGGGTCTCACTGAGAAGTCTGATGCATACTTTGTTAAAACACTGCCCAAGCTGGGGACCACACACACACTGCCCAGAACAGGTAAAGAGAGCAACTGTGGACAACAGGACTGAAGGAAAAAGTGGTCAGAACACAAAAGGGCACATGCAATATGCATAGGAGTCACTCCCTAAATGCCAGGTTCTGGGGAACAGGGGACACTGCACTGAAGGTCACTACAGAAGCTTTTCTATTTTATTTATTTATTTATACAGAAGCTTTTCTTCAGACGGCAATTATCTTTAAGAGCAGGAGATGTAGCTGACTTTCCTAAAACACAGAAACAGACATAGAGAGTAAGACAAAATGAGGAGACAAAGAAATATGTCCCAAATCAAAGAAAAGGACAAAATCACAGCAAGAGATCTAAAGGAAACAAATATAAGTAATATGCCTGATAGAGAATTTAAAGTAATGATCATAAAGATAGTCACTGGACTTGATAAAGAGTGGAGGACATCAGTGACACTCTCAACAAAAAGATAGAAAATATTAAAAGGAACAAATCAGACATGAAGAACTCAATAAATGAAATTTAAAAATACACTTGATGGAATAAATAGCAGGTTACAGGAAACAGAAGCAAAAATTGACCTTGAAGACAGAGTAGTGGAAAGTAATCAAACTGAGCAAATGAGAGAAAAAAAGATTATGCTAATTAAGAATAATCTTAGGAAACTCACTGACTACGTCAAGTATAATAGTATTCCCATTATAGGGATCCCAGAAGAAGAAAAGACAGTAAAGGAAGCAGATAATGTATTTGAAGAAATAATAGCTAAAAACTTTCCAAATCTGGAGAAGGAAGCAGATATCTAGATCCAATAGGCACAGCAACACCCCCAAAAATCAATCCAAGTGTCCACACCAAGACATATAGTAATTAAAATGGCAAAAAGTGGTGATAAAGGAAAGAAAAATTAAACCAGCAAAACAAAGACAGGACATACAAGGGAAATCCCCATAAGACTATCAGAGGCTTTTGTATCAGAAAGTTTGGAGGCCAGAAGAAAGTGGCAGGATGTATTCAAATGTTGAAAGGGGAAAAAAAAAATATCTGCATCCAAGATACACTATCCAGAAAGGCTGGTATTCAGAATAAATGGAGAGATAAAGAGTTTCTCTAACAAACAAACAAACAAACAACAACAACAACAAAAACTAAAGGGGTTTCTGACCACTAAACCAGCCCTATAAGAAATGTTAAAGGGTATTCTTTGAGTGGGAAGGGAAAAACCATAAGTGAGAGTATGAAAAGTAAGAAACACAAAAGCAGTAAAAATAAACATATATGTAAAAAAAATTTAAAGGATTTACAAAATAAAAGGATTCAAAATATGACACCATAGTCTTAAACACGGTGGGGGAGAGGCGTAAAGAATGGATTCAAACTTAAGCAACCATCAACTAAATATAGACTGCTAAATGCACAAGACATTATACAAACCTAATGGCGACCACAAATCAAAAACCAATAATAGATATGCAAAGAATAAAGAGAAAGCAATCCAGGTATACCACCAGAGAATACCAATGAAAGATGAGAAAGAGCAAGCAAAGAAAGGATCAGAGAGAAAATACAAAACAACCACAAATTGAGTGACAAAATTGCAATGAGTACATTTAGTCCATGACTGAATGGACTAAATGCTCCAGTCAAAAGACATAGGGTGACAGTGGATAAAAAGCAAGACCTATAGGCAGCCTATAAGAGAATCATTTCAGACCTGAAGTCACCTGCAAATTGAATGTGAAGGAATGGAAACACTTATCATGCAAAAGATGTCAAAAGAAAGCCAGCATAGCAATATTTATATAGGACAAACTAGACTGTAAAAAAAAAAAAAAGACTGTAACAAGAGACAAATAAGGACATTATATAATAATAAAGGGGACAAGCCAACAAGAATATATAATAATTGTAAATAGTTATGCACCCAATTTGGGGAGCACCCAAATACATAAAGTAGTTAATAAGAAATATTAAGAAACTAAGCAATAGTAATACAGTAATAGTAGGGGACTTTAACCAAACACTTACATCAATGGACATATCATCCAAACGGGAAATCAACAAGGAAACAGTGGCTTTGGAACAGATGGATTTAACAGATGTATTCAGAACATTCCACCCTAGAACAGCAGAATACACATTCTTTTCAAGTGCACATGGAATGTTCTGCACAGTGGATCACATATTAGGCCACGAAACCAGTCTCAATATATTCAAAAAGATTGAAGTCATACTATACATCTTTTCTTACCACAATGCTATGAAACTAGAACTCAAGCACAAGAAAAGAGTCTGGGAAGACCACCAATACATGGAGGTTAAATAAAATCATACTAAACAATGAATGGGTCACCCAAGAAATCAAAGAAAAAATTTAAAAAAAATATATGGACACAAATGAAAATAAAAACACATTCGTCCAAAATCTTTGGGATGCAGCAAAACTTGTTCTAAGAAGGGAGTTTATAGGGGCACCTGGGTGGCTCAGTGGGTTAAGCCTCTGCCTTCAGCTCAGGTCATGATCTCAGGGTCCTGGGATCGAGCCCCACACCAGGCTCTCTGCTCAGTGGGGAGCCTGCTTCCTCCTCTCTTTCTGCCTGCCTCTCTGCCTACTTGTGATCTCTCTCTCTCTGTCAAAGAGAATGGAGTTTATAGCAGTCCAGCCCTACCTCAAAACACAAGAAAAATCTCAAATAAACAATGTAATTTTACACGTAAAATAGCTAGAAAAAGAACCAAAAAGCGAAACCCAGCAGAAGGAAGGAAATAATAAAGATTAGAGCAGAAATAAGTGATATAGAAACAAAACAAAACAATAGATCAAATCAATGAAATCAGTGGCTAGTTCTTTGAAAAAACTGCACAAAATTGATAAACTTTTTCTTTTAAAGATCTTACTTATTTATTTGAAAGAGAGAGAGAGAGAGCACAAGTGGGGGTGCAGAGGAAGAGGGAGAAACAGGCTCCCCTGTTGAGCACATTGCCTGACATGGGGCTCAATTACAGGTCCCTGAGATCAAGACCTGAGTTGAAGTCAGACATTTAACCAAGTAAGCCACCCAGGAGCCCCCAAATTTTATAAACTTCTAACCAAACTTATCAATCCATCACTCAATCAATAGAGAGAGAGAGAGAGAGGGAAAGGACCCCAATAAACAAAATCACAAATGAAAGAACAACATCATAATGGAGAAATAACAATATCATAGAAATACAGTTTTAAGAGAATATTATAAAAAATTACTTGCCAAGAAATTTTACAACCTAGAAGAAATGGATAAATTCTTAGAAATATATAACTTACCACAACTGAAGTGGGAAGAAACAGAAAATTTGAATAGACCAATAACCAGCAATGAAATTGACTGTGTAATCAAAAAAACTCCCAACAGGGGCACCTGGGTGGCTCAGTGGGTTAAAGCCTCTGCCTTCGGCTCAGGTCATGATCCCAGGGTACTGCGATCAAGCCCACATTGGGCTTTCTGCTGGGTATGGAGCCTGCTTCCCTTCCTCTCTCTCTGCCTGCCTCTCTGCCTACTTATGATCTCTGTCTGTCAAGTGAATAGATGAAATCTTTAAAAAAAAAAAAAAACGTCCAGGACCAGACAGATTCACAAGTAAATTTTAAAGAAGTGTTAATACCTATTGTTCTCAAACTATTCTAAAAAATATAAGAAAGAAAGCTTTGAATTCATTCTACAAGGCCACTATCACCCTAATACCAAAACTAGATAAAGACACCACAAAAGAAAGATAATTATCTCAATATCTCTGTTGAACACAAATGCAAAAATTCTCAACAAATTACTAGCAAACAGAATTCAACAATACAATAAAAAAATCATTCACCATGATCAAGTGGTATTCATTACTGGGATACAAGTGTGGCTCAGTATTCACAAATCAACCAATGTGATATATCAATCAATAAAATAAAGGATAAAAACCATATGCATTTCAATGGATGCAGAAAAAGCATTTGACAAAGTGCAACATACATTCATGATTTAAAAAACCCTCAACAAAGTAGTGTTAGAGGGAACATGCCTTAACCTAATAAAGGCAATATATGAATAACCTGTACCTAACATCATACTCAGTAGGGAAAAAATGATAGCTTTCCTCTTAAGATCAGGAAAAAGACAAGGATGCCCCCCTCATCACTTTTATTAAACATAATACTAGAAGTGTCATCCATAGCAATCAGACAACAAAAGAAATAAAATGCATCCAGTTGGTAAAGAAGTAAAACTATCACTACTTTCAGATGACATGATAATATGTATATTTAAAAAAAAAAAGACTCCACTAAAAATTTTCTAGAATTGTTAAATGAATACAGTAAAGTTGTAGGATACAAAACCAACGTACATAAATCTGTTGCATTTTTATACACAAATAGTGAAATAGAACAAAGAGAAATTAGTAAAACAATCTCATTTATAATTACATCAAAAATAATAAAGTACTTAAGAATAAAACAGAACCAAGGAGGTTAAAAAAAAATCTTTCCTCTGAAAACTATAAAATATTGATGAAAGAAAGTGAAGATGACATATGAAAATGGAAAGACATTCTATGCTCAGAGTTTGGAAGAGGAAATACTGTTAAAATGCCTGTAGTCTCCAAATCAATCTATACGTTTAATGCAATTCTTATCAAAACACCAACAGCATTTTTCACGGAACTAGAACAATCAGTCCTAAAATTTGCATGGAAACATAAAAGGCCACTGAATAGCTGAAGCAATCTTGAAAAATAAAAATAAAACTGGTGGTATCACAGTCCCAGACTTCAAGTGATAATACCAAGTTGTAGTAATCAAAACAGTATGGTACTGGCACAAAAATAGGCACATAGATCAATAGAACAGGACAGAAAACCCAGGAATAGCCCTACAATTATATGGCCAATTAGTCTTTGACAAAGCAAAAAAGTATATGCAATGGAAAACACATCTCTTCCAACAAATGTTGTCAGGAAAACTGGACAGCTACATGCAAAAGAATGAAACTGAACCACTTTCTTACACCATACACAAAAATAAACTCAACGAATTAAAGACATAAATGTGAGACTTGAAAATATAAATGTCCTAGAAGAGAGCACAGGAAGTAAAATCGTTGACATTGGCTGTAGCAACATTTTTCTAGATACGTCTTCTGAGGCAAGGGAGACAAAAGTAAAAATAGAAAATCATGACTTCATCCAAATAAAAAGCACCTTCATAACAAAGGAAGCAATCAACAAAACTAAAAGACAACCTACTGAATGGAAGAAAATATTTGTATATGACATATTCAGTAAAGGGTTAGCCAATATATATAAAGAACTCAGAGTACTTAACACCCAAAAAACAATGATAATCATCATCATCATCATCATCATCCAAATAATAAAATAATAAACAAATAAAAATGGGCAGAAGACATGAATAGACATTTTCCCAAAGATATACGGATGGCCATCAGGCACATGAAAAGATGTTCAACCTCACTCAACGTCAGGGAAATGCAAACTAAAACTACAGTGAGATATCACCTCACACATGCCAAAATGTCTTAAATCAAAAACAAGAAACCACAGATGTTGGTGAGGATGTGGAGAAAAAGGAACACTCATGTATTGTGGGTAGAAATGCAAACTGGTGCAGCCATTCTGGAAAACAGTATGGAGATTCCTCAACAAAGTTAAAAATAGAACTATCTTATGATCCTGGGTTCCACTGCGTATTTACCCAAGAAGTACAAAAACTCTAATCCAAAGGGATATATGCACCCCTTTGTTCATAGCAGTATTATTTATAATAGACAAACCATGGAAGCAGCCCAAGTGCCCATCAACTGATGAATGGGTAAAGAAGATATGGTCTATATATACACAATGGAATATTAGTCATCCATAAAAAGGAATGAAATCTTGCTATTTGCCATGGCATGGATGGAGCTGGGGAGTATAATGCTAAGCAAAATAAGCCATAAGAAAAAATAAGTCTGACAAAGACAAATACCATATGATATCACTCATATGTGGAATTTAAGAAACAAGACAAATGAGTGAAGGAAAAATACAGAGGTAAAGACAAACTAAGGAAGAGATGTTAACTATAGAGAAGAAACTCAGGGTTACGGAGGGGAAGTGAGTGGGGGAGATTAGGTGAAATAGGTGATGGGGTTTAAGGAGGGCCTTTATCTTGATGAGCACTGGGAAATGCACAGAATTACTGAGTCACTATTTTATACACCTGAGACTAATATAACACTGTGTGTTAACTATACTGGAATTTAAAAAATTATAAAATATATAAAATCCCCCCTCCCGATTACCTCCTAATACCACTGCCTAGAGGCAACCAGAACTGTATATTTTTATGTATCTCCCACAGCTACTTTATGCATATACTTTTATTTTTCTTATAATTACTTGGAGTTTGTTAAAAAATGATGAATGGGATATTTGTGTTCATGTGATATTTTGTACAGACTGTATAAGTTTAGGCTAAATTTCTGAAAGTAAAATTGATAAGGCAAAGGATTTGTGTCTTTACAAAATAAAGATGTTACCAAATTACCAGCAGAAAGTTTTCAATAAACCATCACCAACAATGGAAGAAAGTGGATTTTTCCCACATGATCACCAACACAGCATCTGGCCAAGATTGTTCATTAATGCCCATAGGAAAACTTAGTGGGTATTCCTTTCCTGCTGTCATAAGGGGAAATTGTGCCTCCATCCTGCACATATTTCTCTATCCTGGGGAAAATGAGGGGAATAAAATATAAATGATAAAAATTGACTTTAATATGCAAAATAGCCTCCAGAACAGGCTATTTTAACCCAGTTTAGGAGGCGGTTGAATTTAAGAGGGGCAGCATGTTTGAATGAAAAGAAATTCTGGATTCAACTCAGAAACTGCTGAAGAATGATTCCTATAGAAGTCTGATCATGCCCTGAAACTCCCCAGTTATTGATAATAAATGACTGAGACTGCAGTATGTAGGAGGAGCATTTTTCCTGAATATCCTCATTCAAATGAGATTACATTTGTTATTCTGATACTATCTGAGTTTGAACATAGAGACCACTCTATGTTTACCAGGAAACAAAGACTTGAGTGAAGGAGTCAGAGATTTGTATAATCACAGGAAAGGTAACAGAACTGCAGGTATGGAGGGGATCAAAGTCTCCTTGTTCTGCAAAACAGGTGTCTCCCTAAACCTGGTCTACAAACCAATGTGGACCTCAGAAATCATGCACCTCCATTTTTGTGGAGGCCCCAATCTCTAGCCCATGTGGGGACTGGGATTCAGAAATGATGGTCATCAACTTCTCTTTGATAATGCATTTTTGGAATCATAGTGTGAAGCTGATTTATTTTTTTCTTAACACTATCTCATGAACATCCCCATAGTTTTAATATATTTTTAAAATATTTTGTTTATTTATTTGTGAGAGAGAGAGAGAGAGAGAGAGAGAGAGAGCACAAGCAGGGGGAGCAGCAGGCAGAGGGAGAAGCAGGCTCCCACTGAGCAAGGAGCCCAATGCAGGACTCAGTCCCAGATTCCTAGGATCATGACCTGAGCTGAAGACAGATGCTTAACTGACTGAGCCACCCAGGCGTCCCTGTCATATTATTTTTCACACATGACTTTTTATTAGCTTTTTCATCCAGTGAAATATTTTTGGACATGCTATTGTTTCTGTTTTGTAACTGCTATCCCTAATTTTGCAATGGATAGTCTCATGTATTAATATTTTTATAGCACTTATTATAACCTTCTTAGATACCCCTTAAACTGAAATGAAAAGACAAAAAGAAGAAAAAGAATTCACAGGAGTGGATCGGAATAATTTGTAATTCCCTAACTGTATCTGAAAATTACTCTCTTAGAAATACTATATATTTTCATTTAAATGATCTAAAATATATACATATAACAAACAAGAAAGTGCTAAATTGGTAGACAAACCATGGCATCACATTTCAATTTAAATGTTTGGCTCATTAATGAGGTTGGACAGATTTCTTACCCTTATTGCTTTCATTGCTTTAATATCTTTAAAGTGTGGTTGGGATAATCAACAATGATAATGGAATTTTTTTTTTTGGTCTATTTCTGGTTTTAATGAAATGTTGTGTTGCATCATCTTTGTCAAGCTTTGCTCATTCCACTACAAATAATCATAACAGGATGACAGTACTGTTGCTACATTCTTTTTTTTTTTTTTAAGATTTTATTTATTTATTTGTCAGAGAGAGAGCGAGCGAATGAGAGAGCACAGGCAGGCAGAGTGTGAGGCAGAGGCAGAGGGAGAAGCAGGCTCCCTGCCAAGGAAGGTGCCCGATGTGGGACTAGATCCCAGGACGCTGGGATCATGACCCGAGCCGAAGGCAGCCGCTTAACCAACTGAGCCACCCAGGCATCCGTCCCTACTGTTGCTACATTCTTGCTGGTGAATTCTTGCAGAGACTTTCAGTGTGAGGTGGGCTTCCCAGTTGAGTGGAAAGCCTTTTCAGGGAGTGCTCCTCTCAGGGCTGTAAATCACAGTTCCAAGTTCTTTGTGTAACAGCAGGCAAGCCTCGGAGGTTTTACATTTAGGACGATGAACATGTGTTCCCACTTTTTTGTTGTTGTTCTTAAAACAAAAATAAGGTAAACAATATGTTTACATGTTTCCACCTTTACTCACGCACATTTGCTCAGTTGTATTTAAAATATCATCATGCCTTGTTTGCTGTGACTTTTTAAAGGGGGGAATAAAATTTTCCAGCACTCTTTCTTGAACTACCTTTGTTCAAATTTGGGGAAGTTGAAGCTGGTTCCAATATAATCAGTGAGTTGTTAAGCAATTAGCAGGAATATCTTTTAATGTCGTTCAGCTAGAGCTGGAAAATTCTTGGATCTCTGAAATGTGTTTATTAAATGGTAACATCCTTATATCTGTAAGGAAGTTTGGTATAAGCCAAAAACATCACTAGATGTCTCCAGTGGGAAATTATTCATTGCTTAGGGCATACATTTTCAAGTTCCCTTTCATTACCTTTGAGCTATTCTATAATTTTGTGTAAACAACTGATAACAATGCAGTTTAATTCTTGCTTATGGACTTATAAATTAATCCTGTTCTTTGGAGATTTTATTCACTCTCCCATCTAGGAGCCTCCCTAAAACCTTCTCCTCTGTCCCCAAAAGTGTAGACTCTGTTTTGAGTCTAAAGAAAGATGCGTATCCTCTTCTCTCTATGTAAGACATAGATGATGTAGATATAGACATATAGAGACATGAAACTAAAAAGAGAGAGAAGACATGCTTTCAGAGGACAGCATTATTTACCTCCACAGTAAAGACATGTTTCTCAGATGTCATAGAGACATAAAACGGCCAAGGGGGAGAGGCTGATAATGGAGACTCTGGCCCGTCTGTGTTGGATGATATGGTCTTTAGTGATTTGGCTTGTGGCTCTGTGTCTGTATCTATACACGTCTATATGTGGGTATGGACATGTATAGATGTATATAGGGGTATATATCTGTATATAGGTACATATATTTCTCTGATTTATTCTCTGATTGACTCTATTTGCCTGGTTTCCTCAATATAGAGTTAAAATCCTTAACATGTGCTCTGTCATATATTATGCATGTGTGTAATTTACTTAGAATACATAATATGTGTTAGAGCCATGATATTATGATTTTTGTTGGGTTATCTTTTAGCCTTCCGTTTTGTTATTTTTCTGATTTTATCATTCAGTTCATATGGGACTAGACTTATGGGACTAGATTTAAATCTGTTTTGAGGAAAAGGATCATTATCATCATTATTTACATCACCTGTTTTCATTAAGGTAAAAGCAAAAGGCTAATTATGGAATAATGCAAATGATCCCATAATGAAGATGTGCTTAGGACCCCCTCCCCCCATCCCAGGTATCCTGCAGTGCGCCTTTCAGCTATATTTACTTCCAATTAGAAACTACTTTAACTAGATACTTCTTCATGGATCCTTGAAAAATGGCCAAAAGACTCACCATTTTTTATATCTTATGATAATTAGATGCCTACCAGAGCCATCGCTAATTATTTCTAAAATTAATTAGAATAATGGGTGCATAGAATACAACTATTTTATAATGTGGAACCAAATAGAAGATTTTAGTACAGATACTCTTAAGAGAGAGGGTGTGCATAAACAGAGAGCTCATAAGTAGGAGCCATTTGGGAGGACTTCCATTCCAGAGGGCAGGTGTACCTGGAATCACCCAGAGGGGAGATGGTGTGTGATGTGAGGGTGAGACACAAAGCATGCTGGGAGGTGCATGGTGAAAGACGGGTCTTCTGCGGGAATTAGTTAAAGGGATGGAGGGGCTTTGAATCCCATACCTAAGAACTGGCACCTCATTAAATGACCTGAAACAACTACATTAAAAATAGTCTGTTGTTAATATAACGAATTGGCAAAATGATTGAGGAAGCAAGGCCAGGGCATAAAAACCAGTACAGAGGGGTGCCTGGGCAGCTCAGTCTGTTGAATGTCTGCCTTGGCTCAGGTCATGATCCCAGGGTCCTTGGATTGAGCCCTGTGTTGGGCTCCCTGCTCAGCAGGGAGTCTGCTTCTCTCTTGCCCTCTCTCTCTGTGTGTGCTCTCTCTCTCTCTAGCCCTTACTCTCTCTCAAATGAATAAACAAAATCTTTATTAAAAAAACAAACAGGTCAGAGAATTTGTAGAAGAACAGGCAGACCAATTGGGATGATCGTTGAGTGAAAATACAATTAGATTGGGGAAAAAAAATGACATTTAAGATGAAATCTTTTTTTTTTAAATTTATTTATATATTTGGTGGGGGGACAGAGGGAGAGGGAGAATCCCAAGCAGACTTCCTGCTGAGCATGCAGCCCAACACAGGACTTAACATGGGGCTTGATATCGTGACCCTGATTGTGACCTGAGCTAAAACTGAGTCAGATGCTTAGCTGACTAAGCCACCCAGACACCAAAGATGAAATCTTAAATTAGGCCCTTTTATTTAAATTCAGAGTCTTTTGATGGATTCTGGTTCCTTTAGCAGTCTGGTAAAATAAAAATTAATCAATCAATCACTGATCAATTAATCTACAAATGCCAATTTAGTTACCTCAGGTGGACCCACTGTGGCTAACATCCTCCCACACTTCAAAGCCACATGGGTTCCTATTTCCGGCCTCTCCCCTGAGGCACTTTTATGTCTCTGGGACAACTGAGAAACATATCTTTACTATGAAGGTAATAAATGCTGTCCTGTGAAAGTCTCTCTTCCTATTTTTAGATAATGTAAAACCTCAGGTTTATGCAAATCCTTTATGTTCATTTCATGTAAGTGTGTTAAAAACTTAATTTAGTTCCTGTTTATTGTTAATAGCCTCTTTTTTTAAAAACCTTGAAGGCATGTTTTCATGTGATCTTTACAATCATACTAACTGATGCGGCAACGTTTGGACACATTCATGTCTGAAAAGCAAGATCTCCATATTCTATGTCTCTGTGAATCAAAAAAACAAGTATATTTTGGAGATTACTTATATTTTTCTGCTTGTGGGCACATCAGTTGAAATAAACTGGAAATATTCCTTTGAGATCTAATTGTTCTTATATATATCTATTCACCCAAATATTAATCCTGCATATAGCACATACATGGTACTAGATAGCACAACACACTATAAACAAATTAAGCAAACTATGCATGTGTCTAATGGAATTTACTTTCTTTTTTTAAAGGTAATATTGTTCTTTTTTTCTATTTTTAAGATTTTGTTTATTTATTTGATAGAGAGAGACACAGGGAGAGAGTGAACACAAGCAGGGGGAGCGGGAGGGGGAGAAGCAGGCTTCTCACTGGGCAGGGAGCCCAATGTTGGGGCTCGATCCCAGGACCCTGGGATCATGACCTGAGCCAAAGGCAGATGCTTAACAACTGAGCCACCCAGGCACCCCTGAAACTTACGTTCTTATTAGGGTAAAACAATAACAGTGACACAAATTGAAAAGAAACTTATAAGGTACTATACAAGTCAATAAGCATTTGCAGTGGGAGGTAATGATAGCTATGATAATACATTTTCTACATTATGTAACATATTTGGGGGGTATGGCCAAGTAGCATAAGAGCTCCACTTCTGACATAAGCTAATTTCTACATATTGATTGCTATGTATGGAACACATGCTTGCAAAGACCAAGTATGAAAAATCAGCTCATTGCCAAAGCGATTTGTAAACATCTCCAGAGGGTACGATCGGTTGGTAAAGATACACGTCCATTTAGATGTATTTCATATGAACGTTATTTAAATTTGTGCACAGCAGGGGAAGAGGTCACGTATTCAATTCTTCCAGGAAATGTCAGATTGAGATTTTTTTTTTTTAAATGTCAACATAACCTGCCAATTCATAGTTTTGTATAAGACTATTGATAACATGGCTATTATCTTCTTGATGGGTTTCCTTCTTTGGGAAATTCCAGCTGTAAGAGTGAAGGCTATTGGGAGAGTTGCTAATATCACATCTCCTACACTTAGAAGCTTTCCCCCTGTCTTTTTCTCAGGGAGCTGATGCAATGAGTCATGGAGAGAAGGCAAACAGATGTGAAGCTGCCAAACACAGCGTCTGCCCCTTTGGCTCCCGACACTCCCTAGACAAGCAGTAAAGCCAGGGGGAATGTGCATCCTAGCTTCTGGGAAGGACTTTAAGTGTAATGTGCACAACCATCTGTGACATATTACAGGTCATTTCTACCAACATATTGTATTTTACATCTGGCTAGATAAACACCTTATCTTTCATTTTACGTTACTGACTAAAGCAACTGGACCATAGCTTACAATTTCCTTAAAAATCTGTTGATGAATAAGAAGTTAATCTGTAGTGTGCGGGGGGGTTGTGTGTGTGCTAAGAAAACACATGTCTGATTTCCTCCTCAATTGCAAGATATGTCTTCTAAAAGCAAAACATTACAATTTAGATCATGCTTTTTAACATAAAGGAGAAAATTTTGGGAAAACAGTGAAATATCATTTCTATAAATTTTGCTCTTTTCAATCAATATGAAAATAATATCCAGAAGCACTGGGTTTATATAATGGGTAAGTCAGATGTGATGAAAAATAGATTAGGGGGGCGCCTGGGTGGTTCAGTGGGTTAAAGCCCCTGCCTTCGGCTCGGGTCGTGATCCCAGGATCCTGGGATCGAGCCCCACGTCTGGCTCTCTGCTCAGCGGGGAGCCTGCTTCCTCCTCTCTCTCTGCCTGCCTCTCCACCTACTTGTGATCTCTGTCTGTCAAATAAATAAATAAATAAAATCTTTTAAAAAATTAGATTAGGGATGATTAAAAATAGCATAAATATTTGGCTATGGAAGGGTATGTATCTCCTCTGTTGTAAAATTCTCCTGAATCATTTCAGCTCTAAGATTCCAGCTCCTTCCTTACTCTAGAGTGCACATGCCAGCTCAGTTCTGGAAATATTAATGCATTTTTTATTCAGCAAGTATTCATCAACCGTATTATGTTCCAGGCTCTATGCTAAGTACTGTAGCTAGTGAAGCTGACCAGAGGGACTCAGATCTTCTGTAATTCCATTTGCAATCTAGAGGGGAAAAGAACAAAACAAGCAATTTACATGATAAGGTAATGAAGTAAGTCTCTTATATGGATGGTGAAGTCTATGATGGAAGTCTATTGCCAGGGCTGCTCACTCAATGTAGGAAAGTGCAGGAAGTCTTCTAATTTGGAGCTTGAAAGAATACTAAAGAAAATTGATAAAAGCATTTTCTAAGCATGTGCCATGTCCTGAATAGTCTAGGAAATAAAATACACACATATATATAAATGCATATATACATATATATAAAATATACATATATACACACAAATATGCATATATGTGTATATGTGCATATATATGACATATGTAGATATATATAAAATATTGTTGTGACTAAAACCTAGAATTCAAGGATGGCATAGTGAGCTAAAGTTGTAAGAAAAACCAAAAGGCATGTTAAATTTTAAACTTTATTTTTTTTTCCCATGGAGAATTTGCTTAAGTATATCTTCTAGTCTTCTTTCTTTCTCCTGCCCCTCAGGGATCCCAATAATTCTGATGTTGGAATGTTTCATGGCATAATTTATTTCCCTAATTCTATTTTCATGGATTCTAAGCTATTTGTTCCAGGCCTCCTCCTGATGCTTTTTATCTATCAGTTTGTCCTCTAGGTCACTAATTCTATCTTCTGCCTTGGTTACCCTAGCTGTTAGAGAATTTAGATTAGATTGGATCTCATTGATAGCATTTTTAACTTCTTCTCAGGTGGCTTTCACTTCTGCCCTAATCAATTCCATGTTATCATTAATGGTTTTCTCCAACCTAGCCATTGCCTGGATAATGGTTACCCTAAATTCCCTTTCTGACATACTGTTTATGTCTATATCCAATAGCTCTGATGGAGAGGGCACAGTATCTGATTTTTTCCTCTGTTGGGTGTTCCTCCTTCTAGTCATTTTGGTGAGAGGTGGTTGAGGGGATGTAGACTACTGGGTATTTACCCCAAAGATACAGATGTGAAAAGAAGGGCCATCTGTACCCCAATGTTCATGGCAACAATGGTCACAGTTGTCAAACTGTGGAAAGAACCAAGATGCACTTCAATGGATGAATGGATAAGGAAAATATTATTCATATATACTATGGAGTATTATGCCTCCATCAGAAAGGATGAATACCCAACTTTTGTAGCAACATAGATGGGACTGGAAGAGATTGTGCTGAGTGAAATAAGTCAAGCAGAGAGAGTCAATTATCAGATGGTTTCCTTATTTCATAAGGAATAACACAGAGGACATTGGGAGATGGAGAGAAGTGAGTGGAGGGAAATTGGAGGGGGAGATGAACCATGAGAGGCTGTGGATTCTGAGAAACAAACTGAGGGTTTTGGAGGGGAAAGAGGTGGGGGTTGGGTGATCCTGGTGGTGGGTATTAAGGAGGGCACGTATTGCATGGAGTACTGGGTGTGGTGCATAAACAATGAATTTTGGAACACTGAAAATAAATAAAATAAATGGGAAAAAAAGATTAAACAACAACAAAAAGAAATTTGAAACTCTTTCTAAAGTAGCAGGATGATATTTTCAGGCACTCTGTGCCTTATGTCAGAATGCTTAGCAACCATGACCTCGGGAATGAATAAAGCAGGAGGAGTCTGCAAAGAAAGCTAAGAACTATAGGTTGGGGAGGTCCCCAGAACAGGGTAACATGAGAATGCTCTGATGGAAGCCCCAGGAAAGAATATATTTCAAGAGCTCAAGAGCAGACAAGAGTGACAGTTCTGTGAGAAGGTCTAGCAAAATAAAGATCCAGTGTGTTCACTGGGATAATTAATTCCAAAGTATTGGCATTCTCAGGAAGTCAGTTTCTCTGAGGTGCTAGGGTTTACATTGTTAAATCGAAGGAAAGGAGTAGACAAGAATGAAACAAAATGAGCAAGGACAGGGGAGAACATAAGCTGTGACTCAAACATAGAAGGAAGAGAGCGGCCAGGTAGAGAAAATTCCAGGACAGCAATGAGGAGTCAGGGAATCAGTCCCAGACTGAAGAAAATATACTGTGATTTGTGTGTGTGTGTGTGTGTGTGTGTGTGTGTGAACTTGACTGGACTAAGGATGTTCACTTCTTAGTTGTTAATAGCTGTTAAAACATGATTTCTGGGTGTGTCTGTGAGGATGTTTCCAGAGAGATTAGCAGCTGAATCTGTAGACCAAGTAAAGAAGATCCCCTCACCAGTGCAAATGGGCACCATCCAAACCTTTCAAGGCCTAAATAGAAGAAAACTATGAAGGAAGGGCAAATTTCCTTTCTTTGTGAGTTAGTACATCCATCTTCTGCTGCCCTCTGCTGTTGCCTCCCCTGTTTCTCAAACTTGCGCTGAACTATACCACCAGCTTTCTTGTTCTCCAGCTTGTAGACAGCAGATGGTGGGAATTTCTGTCTTCCATATTAAATTACTATAACCAATTTTCATAGATGTTGTTGGTTATATATCTATATATATCCTATTTGTTCTCTTTCTTTGGAGAATTCTGTCTAACATAGATACCTAGAAAGACATGGTTTCCAAAGCAGTTATACTTCTGTGACTGATGATATAAAGTGAAAAAGATTCCATGTAGGCTGCTCTTCTTCTGTTAATAGAAACTCGGGTAATATCCTAAGAGTGAGTATGGGTATAAGTAGTAATGGAAAATTAAAGGTATTAAACAATTAAAATAATTTTGTGAATAAAAGGAGGAAAATCAGTTACACTTAGTAAAGTGTATTTGCTAAGATCCTTATCTAGTTGGATGCTATGGAGACCTGAAATTACAGTGGCTTACCTTACCTGGAAGGGTCTTTCTCTTTTATGTAACAATTGATAATGCTGTTTAAACCACTATGGCAAGTAATTTTCTTTTCAATTCACCATAGAAAGATCTCTTTGGGAAATACAATAAACAGTATCTTAGGGAAGTCAACTGGCTATGGACAGTTCTAAATGTAGTGGTCTTACTTGTATTTCATTCCCCATCATGAGCTGGGAACACTGTGCAGACTGCCACTCATCTGTATATTACACTTACCTCAAATGAGGCAGTTTTTAAAGTGTATGGTAATTCTGCTTTATCAGTCCATTCTGGGACCCAGACTGCTTCTGTCTTGGGGCTCTTTATCTCATAGATGAACTCACCTACAAGGAAGATAATGAATAGTGGCTGATTGAAAATTAAAATAAACTCTTTCTCTCTGAGGGAAGATACTAAAGGACAAATATGATCTCTGGCGCAGAAGTATAATAAAAAGTCAACCAGTATGGAATGTAACACAGTGTTTGGTGACCATGAGTTTAGAACAGCTCTGTTTTTCATGAGTATGAAATTTTTGTCAGCTTAACTCCACAACCTGGCCACAAGCAGGTAGTCAGCTCTCCACTGGCTTCCTCCAGAACATGACTGTTAACAGATACCGCAGAGGGGAAAGGAGACAGGAAAGGTTAAGGTAGTGTAGTGGCAAAAAGAGTGATCAAACTTCTGCAATCAGGAGTCCAAGCAGATATTATCAAGGACTACTATATGAGACTAAGTTGGAAAGATTGGTAGACTGGTCCTCACACAGAGCTTAAAACACCAATCTATTGGAAAGAATTGATCAAGCAATTTGGAATAGAGGACAGGATTACAGAGTGGAATGTATGGGTTTAGTATTTCAGGTGGTAACAAGAACAAAGTAGTGTGAGGTTGGTAACGTGAACATGTACAGGTACAGAAATTGGGTGAAATGGGTCACCAGAGATAAGGAGGTAAAAAAGCTAATGTGTCTGAAGTTGTTGAATGGGTCATGAACATGAGTCTTCAATTCATTCAGAATGATGGAAGGGCTATAAGTATAGTATGGAGGGAGTCCTCAAGACATGTGCTAGTGTTTTAGTGATTGAAAAGTAGGCAAGTCAGCAGTAGATGACAAAGAAGAGCACTGAGTAGCAAAATAAATTCAAAAAGTGAGAATGTTTATTTATGTGTTCATTCATAAATAAATTCATTCATACATCCATACATACGTATGGATTTATTTATGTTTTCAGAGAATGGTAGAATAGGGATTTTCTAGAATTGGCAGCAACAAGCTGGGTAAGGGATGAACAAGCCTAGCAGGGTTGGGACCAAAGCCTAGTGAGTGGTAATGAAGCCCAAGAATGTGATGTGTGGTGGCTTTAGCTGACTGTGTTGCACAGAAGAAAGTTCGTCTCAACAACCTCTTAGAGGCGGATTAGGCACAGAGGAACAGCCAAGGCTCTTGATCCTCGGAAGGGTTAAACTTTTCCTTGAAATATTCTCACTTATGGAAGTAACAACATGTATATGGAGACAGGTGGCCAAGAGGCTATCTTTCTCCAGACAAAGACAAAAGTCTGAACAGGATTCTTGGTGTGATTGTTAAAGTTGATGCAATTGGACTATGGTAGAAAATGCCTGACATATCTGTTTTCTCTCCTTTCCTAGCCTGACATAATGATTCCTTCATTTTTCTGACAACTGGAGACCGAGTTTTTCTTTTTTTCTTTTTAAAATTTGGTCTCTATTAAATGCAATGGCTAAGCAATATCAAGTTACACCTGAGCTGGTAATATACATCAGCTAGGATATGTCTGAAGTCTGGAGCTGACATTTTTCTGTTAATGAAGTTGGAAAGTGAGTTTTTGGCAATCTAAATCAATGGCAGTGTAAGGAGTTCTGGATATCTGTTACAGTGAATAAAGAGTTTTTCCCTGATCTTCTTATTATTCTTAGCAGGGCAGAGTTAGTGAAATTCAATTATAACTTATTTTTGCCTTATTTGTGGTACAAATGGACAAGCTCCATACACACTGAATCTAATTAAATAAGAATTCTCTCTTTTCAGGCAAAATGAGGTAGTTACTCAATACTGTGCTAGCAAATGTTTACATGGCTCTCTAGGGGGAAAAAAAAGCATGCGTGTTCTTATAAATAACATTATTATAAATTTTATTATAAACTTTATCTAAATTTATTATAAATGTTACTGTTTTAAGAATGTATAACGCTCGATTTACAAATAATTATAAAAATATAGAATACCTTTTATAAATGTGTAAATTTTATAAATCCTTGTATGTGTATCTATAAATCTACAGTGCAATTTAGCCACTGATTAATACAATCAGACCACAAAGAAATGCTTGACTTCTGCCTGATTCAGCACTTATGTCATCAGTGAATGAATCCAGTCTTAACATGAATATTTTATGTTAACAAATGTGGTGAAAGAGAAACAAGGGAGAATATGTTGGAACCTGACTCAACTTCTCAATGACATTAGCAACTTTTTTGTTGAGCAAGGTCGCAGTTTCCAAATATTGTTATATTTCCTTTTTTTTTAAACTGTATTCACAATGTAATGGCTGCAGACACAACACAATTTTAAGTTTAATCTGAATTATTGAAATTTTCTCTTTCATGTTTTTAAGTCCAGATAATCAACAAAATGACAAATTAACCCCTGGTTTTGGCATTTAAAAAATCTCTGTGATAAAGTACTCCCATTAGGACTGATTTCAGTGACCAACATGCCTTCACTAAATATACAGGTGGAAGAAGATTCCCGATGGCCCACCATTCTATACTTTTTCCAACATAGAGAAACAACAGACATAAGTCTATTCTCAAGGGCATGTATGTAGTGAAATGCTACAGAACCAGCTAGGAAGTAATATATCTTGATTATTCATTGGCTTTGATTTCAGTCAAATTTATTTAATTTTATGTTTATGTAATCTATATTTGATAATGACTGTTTAAAAACTGGCTTGTGAAATTCTTGAAAATTTATCAGTTGTCTCTTGTGAAGTGACATGAATCAGCTCCATCGCACCATTGGCTTATCCTATTTAAAAGCAATGGCTAGGGCTGCCTGGGTGGCTCAGGGGTTAAGGCCTCTGCCTTTGGCTTAGGACATGGTCCCAGGGTCCTGGGATCGAGCCCTGTGTCGGGCTCTCCACTCAGCGGGGAGCCTGCTTCCTCTTCTCCTCTCTCTCTGCCTGCCTCTCTGCCTACTTGTGATCTCTGTCTGCCAAATATATAAATTTTAAAAAAAATCTTTAAAATCAATGGCTAACATCTAATAGTTGTTCCATTTTGCAAAGAGGAAAGTAGTTGTAAGATGGTGTAAAGGGTCCAGACCTGTATGGTCTCAGGAACTTACCCAGTGTAAGCATGTGGCTCACATGAAGGATGTGTGGGAAACAATGTCTGTATGAGAGAGAAGGAAAATCCTGGTCCCATTAAGAACTAGTCTGCAAGCTATTACGCATCATGGAGGAATCGTTAGTCCTTCAGAATGCAACTTGGGTTCCCGGTTCTGCCATTTGCCACCTCTGTGACTCTGGGCAAGTTGTGCAACTTGTATTTCTTTTTTCTAACCTATTACATTCAAGTATTGTAGCACACCCTTATAAGTTCCTTCTAAAATTTTGGTAAGTTAATTTGTAAAATTTACCTTACACACTGTGTGGACCTTCAGATCAATAAAACCCCTACACTTTTCCCAAATTCGGCATATATCTTTCTCTTTACTTTCGATTCTAGAATTTTCCAGGTTTGGTGTTTTTGTTTTGTTTTGTTTCTTTTTTTTTTTTTTTTTTCAGGGAATAAAGTTTGAATATACTGTCATTTTGTGTAATCCATGCTAATGATGAAGTTAACTGAACAAAGACAATTGGCTTTAGGGAAAAATCTCTTGGAAGACAGAAAAGCATTGTAAGTGACTTTCTCATAGAACGATTAGTCCAAAGCAATGAAAATACTATGATGAGGGATTTTGATACAACCATGTAAAATCAAATCACTGATATTTACTCATTCCATTTTAGAGGTTTTTTCTCTCTGAACATCAGTTACTTCACTTATATAAAGATTTCATTTTATTTATAAATACATCAGTATTTATCTGTAAAGGATAAAGCACATTTTTATTAAGAAATATAATCAAGATATCCTTGTCAGTATAAAAAGAAAATTAGCGATGATTTCTTAGTCATAACACAGAATTACTTTAGAAATAAGAAGTAACGAATGAAAAATTACTCCACATTATGGCCTTTAAGGACATTTATTAACATAATTGTCATTGTTATTAGATACAAATATTTTACCTCCATCTAAAATACAGTGACAACCATGTTTACACCTACTTCATTCAAGTAGTTTACAGGAGTAATATTCCTGAAAATTTCTCTCAGAATGAATTGTTTTTCTCTAGAAATACCATTGCGTTGTTACCGGAATTGTAGGCAAATAAGGTTGCAGAGAGTATCAAATAAGTTTCTGAAATCATAAAACTCTGATATCTGTTTCAGTCTATGTCACTTGATTTACTTTCCCAGGAGAATGCTATCAGCAAAGTGTAGGGCATTACTCACCCATATTTTCATATAAAATTAAGACAACTGAAGAGAACATCCTTGAGTTCTTTTATTTTCAGCATTACGAGATTGTATAGTGTGATTGTTTTATGACCTATTATAAGAAATTCATTGATTTTTCTATCAACAAGTTTAATTATACCTCCCCCAAACACATACAATTTGTAATGCTTTGAGTCTGTTCCAAATTTGACTTTCTCTGTCCCTTTTGAACTATCTTCCTCTCTTGACAGTGGTGCTCCACACACTGATAATTCAACCTGACTCATATTATCAAGTCTAGGATAGCATTTGCATATTTAATTACAATCTATGGGTATTGTGACAATTCGTTCAATTGTTTTGTGATTAAATGTGTGTTGTAAATAGAATATGGACTGTGGTCATGACTTAATATAGGCTAATGCTTGTGCTCCTAAAAACAATGAAAATGGTGACTTATTATTCATAATGGTAGCTCACTTGGGCTCTTGTGTTGCCTAAACTTAGAGATCACTGGAGTTAACCAGTAAAGGCTCAACATTTGTCATTCTCATGGGCTTGTGGTGACATAAGACTTAGAGCCACAAATATGATATATAAAATAATGTAGATAAAAACAGAGGATACAAATGCTGTTCTTTTTGATTGTTTAATTCCTTTTAGTATTCCTTGTGAAGAAATGGAGCAAGTGAGAGAGACATTGATTTATTTTTATCTTTTCCTGCTCAATTTAAATTACCTGGTAAATTTCCAAGGCATTTTCAGGCTGTGTAGGAAGGCTATCAAAGTAGTTTAGTTTTCAAACAGGTTTCTGAAAACTTGAATTGTTACAATATATTTTGGAACATATTTTTGTAGTGACTGCTATTTCTTAAATGTGATTATATTTATTTTTCTAAAAAAATACTATTACTATTCATAATTAAATATTTCTGCCTCTTAGCCAGGTATTAAGAAGTCACAATTTCATGACAAAGTCATCCATATAGTCCAAAAATTGGTTCAACTACTCACCCACCCTTTGTGTCCCACTTATACTGGAGCACATTTATTTCCACTTAAAAATTAAGTTAATGATATATGATGTTATTGTTAAAGTTAGGCTACCACTGCCATAGGTGTGCTATTATTCTCAAATATCTGTGGGTCAAAAAGAAATTAGGCCTATTATAGTCAAAATTCAACAACCATCATTTGCAGCTGAATTGAACCCCTTGGAAAGGAAGATAAGAAAAAATAAAATAAGGGCCCATGAGTGGCTCAGTCGGTTATTTGTCTGCTGCCTTCAGTTCAGGTCATGATCTCAGGACCTTGGGATCAAGTCTTGCATCAGGCTCCTTGCTCAGCAGGAAGCCTGCTTCTCCCTCTGCCTGCCTTTCCTCCTGCTTGAGCTCTCTTTCTCTCAAATAAATAAATAAAATCTTTTTTAAAAAGAAAAAAAAAATCTCTTCCATACAGGACATGAAAATCCAGCTCATTTACACATTGTCCTTCTACCAAAGGTGAAGCCTTTACTGAAATCTCGGACAGATTCAGACCCCTAATACACTAAAACTATTCATAAGTAGAGCTCCCGAGTCACTGATTGTAAGTGGCTGGTTTCATTCCCACAGCAAGACCCGTGGAGTGTGGGTGACTTTCTCAGTCTCTCACTCACTGTGCTCTGCCTTCTTTCCCAGGACACACAATCCCCTGGCCCGCTGCTGGCTCTGAGCTTTTCCAACCCCTTACCACGGTCAGGGGCTGGCGTCCACAGATAACACCTTTCTCCAGTCTCATAAATTGGCGTGCACGAAAACTAATATCAAGCAAATTCATGGACACATAAGCAGTACAACAAAGTACAAAAAATCACACCTGGGGGTTTGGTGCCAACTCAAAACTCATCCTGTAATAGTCACTTAGGCGTGGCCCCTGCAGGGCTTCAACTAGGCTTTACAGGACAGGGAAAGGACAGAGAAAAAGAAGGTAAAAAATGTATGCTATATCCCTAACAGAAAATGATCGAATACTGAAAGGAGGAATGAAACCAATGTTATTCGCCTTTGAGTGAGAAAGATGGCTCAGGTTACTTCTGTTTATATTACCATGCAAATCAACAGAGTCTCAGTGCATATTTTAAGACAGTAATTCTTTATATAGATTGGCAAGATTTCTTTGCCTTTCCCATCACTTTATATGTGAATAAATTTCTCTTCTGTGTGTGACTCTTATTTATGAGGTTAATTACTTTTTTATTTAGCGTCACCTGGGATGAAAAATCCAATAATTTTTCTAGGACAAGCCTGACCCTTGGAAGAGCTTGTGTATAGATACAGAATAGGGAGACCTCTTAGCAACTGAAGGTTTACGTTGTTCACTGTAACTTCCTATGATGGCTCACTATCAGTGCTCCACAGAGAGTTTCCAAAGAAATGTTTACAATTTAGTTTCAGCTCCAAAATCCATTATTTGCTCTTAAAAGCGATATCATTAGCTCCATCTTGGTAATGCTTGGCAATGATCATTTATCAACACTGTGTTTACCCCTGGAGATCTCAAGGCATTATAGCACACATAATTTCTAGTTACTTTGCATTCAGTCCTTGGAGTCCCAAGGTATTGATTAAATGTTGGCCACTAATTATTTATAAATTTATAAGTAAAGATGTAAAGACCAGTCCCTGATCAAAAGGTCAAAATTATAAGTATACTGTTTATTTTATATTAATTCTTTTTTTGGAAATTATAAAATTAATGAGATTCTTTGCTGATCTTTCACCTCCCCCTGAATATATCATTAGTCAAACCAGTTATTAGTAACAACATCTATTGAGTAATTTTGGCTGGAAATTATATATTGTTGGGGAATTCTTAAATTATTTGGAGGTCAAAATAGAATAAGAAAATACATTTTTATGAAATTCTCATTTTTTTCTTTTTACATTATATAGGTTAGACAAGACTTCTATTAAATTGAAGAAGTTCTTAAATGTAATATAAGTATGTAAAGATACTATGATGTCTGGTTAATAATTTTAGCTTATATTGAAGAAATTTACTTGTCCTAGGCATAATTTTAGCTTATATTGAAGAAATTTCCTTGTCCTCTAAATACTGAAAACAAGAGTACCCATCCAGGTAATATTTAAGAACAGAAAAATTACTGCTTTTTAAATTACAGGTAGGCATGAATTCTTTACAGTCCTCTCTACCAAAGCGATAATTTTTGTTTGGAGAATTAGCTACGATCGTAATCATAGATGTTCTCAGATGGTTGTGTGATTGAGTTCTTATGGGTGGGAGTTGACTTTTACTATCAAGGCTAGCTTCCTTCCCCTTACTCAGCCCGCCACTGTAACAGGCTGAATAATGACCACGGAAAGACTTTAAATTCTAATCAATCCAACCTCCGAATGTTACCTTATGAGAAAATAGTCTTTGCCAATGCAGTCAAGTTTCTTGAAACAGGGAGATTATCTTGGATTGTTTGCGTGGTCTTTCGATCAAATCACAGTTGTTCTTACAGGAGAGGCAGAGGGAGGCTTGTCACATGGAGAAGAGGAGAAGGCAGTGTGCCCACAGAGGCAGAGATTACAGTGAGGCAGCCCGAAGCCAAAGAATGCATCAGCCACCAGAAAACTGAACAAGCAGGGAATGGAGTTTTCTCTAGAGCCTCCAAAGTAAGCCCAGCCCAGCCCTTGATCTCCACCCGGTGGAACTGAGGTCAGACTTCCAGCATCCAGAGCTTCAAGAAAATAAACTATTATTTTAACCCACTAAATCTGAGGTAACTTCCTTCAGGAAATTATACCATCACCATCTGGCACCCAATTGTGAATGAATAGTCTAAAAACTGTTGAGTGCTACCTTGTCAATAACTGAAAAAGCAAACATCACATGATTATGCCATGCTGTTATACTTTCTAATGCAACTGAACCAAGTATTGAAACAACTCAGTAAAATAATCAGAAATAGGTGCTTATTAATCATCTAAAATTATTTATCTAAATATAAAACATATATAGTTTAAGATTATATATTATTTAAAATGCTTAAATGTCACCAGTTCTTAGTGATAGAAATAATACGTACAGTCTATGAGAAAAACATAGCATGCAATTAAAGGTAGAATATCTCCATCCATATTTGTATCCCCCATTCCAAGAGCCCAGTCTGTCTTCATAGCCACTAACAGTCAACGGTTGTGTGTATGTGTGTGTTTGTATTCTAGATGCCTAAATGTATATACTGCTATCTATGCACCGGGGAGAGTCGTTTTCTTTAAGGGATCGCATCAGAATTTTACCTAACCTAAATTAGGATGTGCTATCTATGGAATTCATCTGTCAATAATCACGTCATCTTCCTAAGTCCCCACTTCCAGGATACTGTGCTTGTTTAGATGAGACTGTTTTAGTAATTTAGGGTATCTCTAAGTCTCTTCAGAGAAAATCAAAAGAAAAGAAAAGAAAGAAAAAATTCTTGGTCTCTCTTACTTATTACTCCTCTCATGTCTTCCCTAAAATGGCACCTGGTTATAGGGTGAAATGGGATGTGTGGTTTCCCTGACTGTACCATAAAGAAAAGGAAGAACTTCCACTGGCATATCTGGCCACTGAATCCCCTGTTTGGCTTCTGAGGGAAAAAAAAAAAAAAAAAAAGAGCATTCCTGATGCCAACCTAAACACTGCTCAGAATGAAGCATGGACAGACGACAAAGTGACTAACCATCCTCTTCCATCTTTCCTCCTATCTTCTACCTTTCTCTGAGGAATGGTTGCTGTTTAGTAATGGCAATTCCTATCCCTACCTTCACCCTCCTGTCTCTTTGATGAAAATTACTAAGAGGCTCAATCACAGAATTGTCCTGCATCTTGAAGTGTGCAATCCAGTCCTGACTTTAATGTCCAAATCCCTCCTTCAACCATTGAGCGCAACCCAAACCGTGTTAAGAGCACCTTCCTAACCTTCCCTTACTGAATCTCCCCTCCTTCCTCTCGGTGTGTTACTGGAGGTCCTTGATGAGATTTGTCACCTACAGAGCTAAGTGCACAGCCAGTACAATTTTCACCTCCACTCTCTCCTCTCACGTCCTTGTTTTCACCGCATATCCCACTGCTGTTAAGGTCTTCTCTTTTCTACCCTTCTTTCTTCTTTACATTAAGGAGCTGTCTTAAGGACATGATGAATCTTTCTCTACAGAGCAGGAGAACTCTGGAAGTGGGGGCTACAAAATAGATCCCCAACATGAAGGGATGCTGAAGACATCCAGCAAGGAAGCCTGGCTTCCCGCCCACTGTACTGCTGATGATTCTAACTGCCTTACAGAAGCTGAGTACTGCTTCAGTCCATCTTTAATACTTCTCTAGTCTTCTGTCAACCCCCATCTCACCAACTTACCTACTATGTGCATGGACAGTTCAAGCTAATTATTTTGCTATAAATAATATCACACACTCACAAACAAAATATATTTGCTTGTTTTGTACCTTGTAATAACTCCAAAACATCCTCCCTTATCAAATATGGTCAAATAAACTGGAAGTTCATTCTGTGACTCCTAGGGTAGAAGCTAGCTGAGATCAGTGCCCTGTTCGTCCTTTAGGAGTGCGGTGCCCAAATTCAACTTCTCACAGTGGTTTCTTCTCACACAAGTGTGTGTGTGTGGGCGGGGGGCGGTGTTGTATTCAATAGACTTCATGATTTACAGGTGCTGGAATGATGCCCTAATAAATCGCTGTCACCCAAACTTGGACTGCATGTCATTAAAGGAGTCTGACCAGTCTTCCACTAAGAAGGACATTTCTTACCACTAGTGTCTGTGCTTAGGAAAAGACAATGTTCAATATTGCTCCCATAGAACCAAGGCTTCTTCAGACAACCTCTTGCTTCTCTGGAGCTATAGGAAGATGGTGAATCTTTGCTTCCTCTTCTTTTGCTGATCTTGGCCTGGCCAGAGTCCTCTTTCTTCTGATAAGGCCAAGTTTAAATCTATAGTGGAACTAATACCACATCCTTCTACATGGCAGGTGGTGACCAAGGGAGGGTCTACCTCATGGCATCAGCACTTGTAACTTCCACTATAATTCTAGAGACCTTGTAAAGTATACTTTAATTATTTTAATCATTTTATTTCATGTCATGTCTCAATCTCACTTCTATGTTTATATGTATATATTTGTCTGTGTATATATATACACGTATACATATAGATTCTGTGTGTATATATAATACACTGTATATATGTGTATATATATGTGTGTATGTGTATGTATATACTCATGTATGTATTTCACTCATCCCTTGCTATCAACATGCTTTTGCACATGCATGCACACAAATACACATGTGACATAGAAAAAAGATACTCAGACAAGTTTTAAGTGTTCACTAAGTTGGCAAGAAAAAGTGTAACTTGTTTTAATTTTTATATCACTCTGATTGCTCCTGGGTATGAACAAATATAAATGTGTACTAGAAGGAAGAGAATAAATGCTACAAGTAAGAAAATGGAGAGAAGCAATTTGCAGTAAAGCTGGGATTAGAAATTAATTTATTAGTAATAATTAAGCACTTCACAGGTATCCTGTGGGGAATAACTGAAATGAGGTCTCCAAAGTACTCATCAAGACAGGCATGTATTAACCCTTGGTAAATTATACGTCCTGTACTTATATTCTAAGACCTTGTTTGAATATGTCCTCTGAAACAAGACAGAATAAATTCAGTCCCTTTGCTGTATGAGTGTTATTCAGATATCTGAAAGACACTTCCTTTCCATCATTTACATAGTCCTCAAAATCTCTTTCATAAAATTGATTTCCTGGTGATCAACCTTCCATAAACACACTCTGTAACTACTATGCTCAAGTCTGTATATTTGATATTTATTTCAAATCTTCTAAAATTGTATGCTTGCTTATAGGAATATTAACACACCTGGTATCAAGATGGACTGGCAAAGGTTTAAAGCCACTGCCATTGGGACACCTGGCTGGCTCAGTCATTAAGTTTCTCTCATCAGCTCCGGTCATGATCTTGCGGTCTTAGGATCAAGCCCCATGTTAGGCTCTCTGCTCAGCCGAGAGTCTGCTTCTCTGACTCCCACAGCCTCTATGATCTATCTCTTTCTCTCTCTAATGAATAAATAAAATCTTAAAAAAAAGCACTTCCATTTACTTACAAACATCAGGGTTGAGGCCAAATGATATTCTCAATTTTCAATTTTTAAAAATTATAACTGTTTTAAACATGATGGCTTCAGGCTGAATTATGTCCCCACAAATTCATATGGTGAAGCCCTAGCCTCCAGTTCCTTCCAATGTGACTTTAATATGTACTTAAAAACGTGGAAGACACTTTGGAATTGGATAATATAGTTGGAGGCCGGAGGAGTTTTGAGGTGTGGCAAGGAGAATTCTAGACTGCCTTGAAAGGATTGCTGATGAAAAAATATATGAACATTAAGGCAATACTGGTGAGAGCTCACAAAACTAAAAGGAGAACTAGAGAGAAAGCCCCATTTTTTTTTATTAAATAGGCAATCTTAAATAGAATATTGGTAAATATATAAACACTAAATGTACTTTCTGGTGAGATCTGAGATAGGAATTTGGAACATGTTATTGGACAATGGAGAAAGGGTGATCCATTTATAAAGTGGCAAAGAGCTTGGCCTAACTCTAGTTTTTTGTGGAAAGCAGAACTTAACAAGTGATGAAACTGGATATTTAACTGGGGATATTTTTGAGGAAGTTGTGAAGGATTGACTCGGTTTCTCCTTACTTCTTATACTAAAATGCGAAAGAGACATAAACAGAAGGACGACAGACTTGTAATTTTATAAAGTCTCAAGATTATCATGGTAGACTTACCCTGAAGAGACTCCCTGTGAGCCATACTCTAGTATAATCCCCTCCTCTTGAATGCAGACAGAACCTATGATTTGTTTCTATCAATGAGAGTATGGCACAGGTAAAGGGATTTTACAGATATAGTAAGGGCCCCTAATCAGCTGCCATGTAAATAGAGGGTCATGTGGCTGGAACCTGAGCTGAATTTGAGTTGCTGAGAGCAACCTTGTGTCAATAGGCTGCATGAAAAGAGGGACCTCCATCTTCTAAGTGCAAGAAACTAAAATCTGGCAAGAAAAGGCTTGGCAAAAGACCCCAAGCTCCATGAACGAGCATAACCACACAACATTGCAGAATCAGCTCATTGATCTTGAGCAGAGAACCTAAACTCTCCATATCAGACATGGGACCAAAACTGTGTGATAATGAATGAATGAGGGTTTAAGCTGCCACATTAGTAGCAACTTGTTATACAACAATATAGCACTAATAGTGTTATAAAAACTGCGGTAATATTACAGAACTATTTCAACCTAGAGAAGAATGAATTTTCATAGAAATGAAATAAAAAGGCCACAAAATGTATGGGATGCAGTTAAAGAAGTGAAGAAAGGGAAATCCATACATTAAATGCTTACACTAGGGTGAAGGGTACAATCTTGTACCAATTATGTCAGTTTCTACTTTAAGGAACTAGAAAAAGAAAGCAAAATAAACCTAAAGGAAACAGAAAAAATGAAATAATAAGAGTAGAAATCATTTAAATTGAAAGGACGAGATAAGATAAAAACAAACAAAAAAGTGGCTCTTTGAAATGTCCAATTATTATTGATAAACTTTCCCCAAGACAGACAAAGATTAAAGATCAAGATTATTGATAAAGATATTTATCAATATCAGGACTGAAATAAGGAAAATTACAAAGTGTCATTCAGGCATTTAAAAAGACACTGGAAAACTATAAACAGCTCTACCCACATTTATGGCAGGTAGGATGACATAGACTTATTCCTGTTATATGCACTGAATTTCACTAAATATGAAGTAGATAGGTCAAATTTTTCTATAACTATTAAAGAATTTTAGTTCTACCAAAAGGTTAAAAAGAATTAGTCTCAATTCTACATAGTCTCTCCTAAAAAATATAAGAAGAAAGAACAACTTCCAACTCATTTCACAAAGCCAATAATACCCTACTACCATAGCTAGGCAAAGACTGCAGCATACACAGAGCATTTCAAATGAATACCTTTCAAAAACATAGACCAAAAAAAAATTATTTTTAACAACGTATTAACAGATACAGTTCATCAGTTCAAAAAATAATTATACACCACAACCAACTGGATTGTATCCCATATATTCAGGCCATGTCCAGTATTAGAAAATCAATCAGTATAATACTTTATGCCAATGCTACAGAAGAAACACACATGAGCATATCAATAGTTGCAAAAGAAGTATCATTTTAACACTGATTCATGATAAAAACTGAGCAAACTAGAAATAGAGAATGATTTCTTCATCTTGCTAAGGGACATCTCTACAACCACATAACAAATATCATGTTTGATGGAGAAAGAATAAATGTTTCCCTGCTTAGTGACAGGAAAAAACAAACAAACAAACAAGGATGTATGCTTCCACCATTCTTTATTTTTTTAAAGATTATTTATTTATTTATTTATTTGAAAGAGAGAGAGAGAGAGCATGAGATGGGAGAAGTCAGAGGGAGAAGCAGACTCCCCTTGGAGCTGGGAGCCCGATGTGGGACTCGATCCTGGGACTCCAGGATCACAACCTGAGCCAAAGGCAGTTGCTTAACCAACTGAGCCACACAGGCACCCTGCTTCTACCATTCTTATTCAATATAGTACCATAAGTAAAGACAAAGTGATAGGACAAGAAAAGGAAATAAATTTTGCACAGATTAGAAAGGAAGAAACCAAACTGTCCTTGTTTACAGATGATATTTGAATAAGATGCCCAAAAATCTTCCAAAAAAATGAAAGAAAAGTTAGAACTAATAAATGAATTCAACAAAGTTGCAGATCAACATAGAAAAACAACAAAAATATAAATATATTTATATATATTAACAATGAATGTCAGAAAAGTTAAATTAAATATTCAATGCCACTAAAAAAAATGCAATGCCACTTACAATAGCTCCAAAAATGGGATACTTATGTATAAACCTAACTATACATATACAAGACTTGTGTACCATGAAACACAGATGAAAAAAATTATATAAAACTTTAATAAGTGAATTGCAGGGTCATGGACTGAAAGATGAACATGGTAATATGGCTAATTCTCCCCAAACTTATCTATAGACCAACATAATGTTTTGCAAAACCCTTGCAAGACTTTTTTCTCCTCCCCCTCCAATAGACATTCTTTCTCTAAGTGATATGGACAAACAAAGGAGTTAAATAACTAAACAATTTTGGAGAAGAAGAAGAAATTGGGAGGAACCATTCCACCCAGTAGTAAGACTTACCAAAGCTACAGTAATCAACACTATATGTTATTAGTGAATGGATAGACATACAGATCAGTGAAAAAGACCTCCAAAAATAGGCCTACACAAATATACATAAGTGATATTTGTACTAGATACAAGTGCCATTCAATAAGGGATGGTCTTTTCAATAAATGGTGCTGGAACAATTGAACATTCATAGGCAAAAAATAAATAAATAAATAAATAAAATAAAAATAAAAC
Source organism: Mellivora capensis (assembly GCA_004024625.1). Taxonomy (NCBI): domain Eukaryota; kingdom Metazoa; phylum Chordata; class Mammalia; order Carnivora; family Mustelidae; genus Mellivora; species Mellivora capensis. Next base: position 7,959 of record PISX010011014.1, on the reverse strand, counting down.
AAAACAAAGTAAAATAGTAAAATAAAATAAAATCATATCTTATAGAAAAAGTCACTACACATGGATCATGAATTTAAATTTAAAATTCTATAAAACTTTTAGAAATAATGTAGAAAAAAAAACATTTTTGCACCTAAAGGAAGGTGAAAAATTCTTATACATGACACTAAGAGCATAATCATTAAAATAAAAATTGATGGGACGCCTGGGTGGCTCAGTTGGTTGAGCAGCTGCCTTCGGCTCAGGTCATGATCCCAGCGTCCCGGGGTCGAGTCCCACATCCGGCTCCTTGCTCGGCAGGGAGCCTGCTTCTCCCTCTGCCTCTGCCTGCCACTCTGTCTGCCTGTGCTCACTCTCTCTCTCTCCCCCTCTCTCTCTGACAAATAAATAAATAAATAAATAATTAAAAAAATAAAAAAAATAAAAATAAAAATTGATTAGATTCTCAAAATTAAAGTATACTTATCAAAATTCTTTTTTTTCCTGAAAAAAGGATATGGTTAATTAAGTAAAAAAGACTGGAATAAAATGTACTCAAACCACTTATCTGACAAAACAACAAATCTGAGACTTCATAAAGAACTCTCAATACTCAACAGTTAAAACAATTAAAATGACTCAATTAGAAAATGAACAACATATATGAAAGGACACTTCACTTAAGAAGATATACAGATGGCAAAAGAACATGTTGCTATTAGAACAAACTACATTAAAACCATAATGAGATATTACTACATTCAAATGGCTTTTAAAAAATAATAAGTAAAAAATAAATAAATGAATAAAGAAAACCTAAAAAAAATAATAAAAACAATGATAAGTGCTGGCAATCATATGGAGAAGCTGAATCTCTTACAAATTGTTTGTAGGAAATAAAAGTGATATTATTTGGGAAAATAGTTTCAGAGGTTTCTTAAAAAAAAAAATCTAAACATGAACTTACTGTATGACCAACAATCATGCTCTTTGGTGTTTATCCTGGAGAAATGAAAACTTATGCTCACACAGAAACGAGCACTCAAGTGTTCATAGCATCTTTTACTATAATCTTCCCAAACTGGATGCAATATAAATGTCTGTCAATAGGAAAAGGTATAAAAAATTCAAATAAATATTCACAGAATAGAACAATACTTAGTCATAGAATAGAGCAAATAATTCATGCAATAACTGGGATGGGCATTATTGTTAATGAAAAAAAGTCAATCTCAAAATGTTTCATATAGTAATATTCCATTCATATGCCATTTTAAAAAATATTTTATTTATTTATTTGACAGAGAGAGAGGAAGAGCACAAGGAGGGGAGAGGCAGGTAGAGGGAGAAGGAGAAGCAGACTCTCCACCAAGCAGGGAGCCCACCACAGACCTTGATCCCAGGACCCTGTAACCATGACCTGAACCAAAGGCAGATGCTCAACTGACTGAGCCACCTAGGTGCACCTCATATGTCATTTTTAAAAAGTGACAAAACAACAGAGATGAAGAATATATTGTTGCTTGCCAGGCAGGGTACATACACAGGGGTGGTAGCAATTGTAAAGGAGTACCATGAGAGAACTCCACTGCAATGATGAGATAGTACTGTGATTTGATATTTGTGGTGTTTACATATATTTATTCATAACATCAAATGCATAGAAATACACACTTGTGCAGACACCTTTGCATACAAAATCTGCTAAAAGTGAACAAGGACTGTAATCTCATTAACCGTATTGTACTAGTATTGTCAGTTTCTTGGTTTTGATATTCTACTGCATTATACAAGAGGTCATCTTTGAGGAGAAGTTGGATGAACGTTCATGGAAATGTAGGTTTTTTCCTATTCCCTCAAGTTTTATATGGTTATTCAGAAAAACTTACTTATTCTTAGACACATCATAATGTACACAGAAATAGTGTTATAATATTTGAGAGCAAGAGAGAAAAAAGTAACAAATGTCATTGAAGGATAAACATGTGCTCTTTGTATACTTTTGTTGACTTTTTTGAGTGTTTAAACTTATGGAAATTAAGTAAAAAATCAGGTGAGCAAATTTTGGGGATCACAATGACAAAGTATAAATTGAGACGAGATAAGACAATTTAATACATATTCATCATCTAATTTCTCTATTCAAATTCTATCATTTGATATAAAAATTTTTTTTAAATAACATAAGTAAAAGAGTTTTCCATAAATATAAGCACACTCACTTTCTCCACACAAAAATATGACAAACTATTGCTTCACACAATAGAGGCTGCCTGCTTGCTGTCTGCATTTGCATACAGTTTTATTAGAACATGGCCACATCCTTTACTTAGGTATGGCCTATAGGTATGGCCTACTCACTACCATGGCTGATTTGAATATCTGTGATAAGTAACCATTTGGTCTGCAAAGTCTAAAGTATTTATTATGCTCTGTGTCTAAAGGAACACTTAGAAATATTTTTCACATTGTGGGCCATATGGTCAGTTTTATGACTATTCAACTCTGCTCTTGTAGCCACAGACTGAACATAAACAAATGGGTACAGCCAGCTCATGAATTGTACTTTCAAGATGTGGCAGTACTTATACTAGAGAAAATGGACACTAACACAAATTGCAACAAGAGACAAAGAAAGGCATTACATCATAATAAATGTATCAATCCAGCAGGAGGATATAACAATTGTCAGTATCTTCACACCCAGTGTTGTAGTACCTAAATATATAAAGCAAATATTAGTGGACAGAAAGAGAGAAATTAATACTAATACAATAATAGTTGGGGATTTTAACACTCTACTTGTATCTATGGGTAGATCATCCAGACAGAAACCAATAGGGAAATAATGTCTTTGAGTGGCACATTGGACCAGATGGACATAACAGATATGTACAGTATAGTGCATCCAAAAACAAGAGCACACATCCTTTTTGTGTGCTCATAGAACACTCCCCAGAATAGATCACATATAAGACTATAAAACAAGCCTCAATAAACTTAAGAAAATAGGAATCATACCATGAATCTTCCCCAACTACAAAGGATAACACTAGAAATAAATCACACACACACAAAAAAAGAAAAAAAATCACAAGGAAAAAAAAATAAAGAAACAACTGGAAAAAAACACAAACATGTGGAGAGTGAACTACATGACACTAAACTACCAAAGGGCAATTGAAAAAGAAGCAATCAAAGAAGAAATCAAAAAAATACATGAAGATAAAAATGAAAACATAATGGTCTGAAAATCTCTGAGACACAACAAAAGCAAGTCTATGAGGGGAAGAAGATAGCAATATAGGGCTCCCTCAAGAAAGAAGAAAAAACTCAAATAAACAATCCAACCTTATACTTAAAGGAACTAGAAAAAAGAAGAAAAAAGCCCAAGGTGAGAAGAATAAAGGAAATAAAATCAGAGCAGAAATAAATAACATACATATAAAAAAGAAAAATTTAAAAATGGAAGCAAGGAAGGAAATGAAACTAAAAGCTGGTTCTTTGAAAAGATAAACAAAATTGACAAATCCTTAGACTCATTAAAAAAATACACAAATAAAATCAGAAATGAGAGAGGAGAAGTAACAACTGATACCACAGAAATGAAAAAGATTATAAGAAAATACCATGAAAAATTATATGCCAACTAACTGGACAACCTAGAAGAAATGAATAAATTCTTAGAAACATACAATCTTCCAAAAATGAGCTGGGAAGAAATAAAAATCTGAATAGACTGATTACAATTAATGAAATGGAATCAGTCATTAAAAACAAACAAACAAACAAAAAAACACTACCAAAAGATAAAAGTCCAGGACTAGATGGTCACAAGTGAATTCTATCAGACACTTAAAGAATAGTTAATACTTATTCTCCTCAAACTATTTAAAAAAAATAGACAAGGAAATAAAGCTTCCAAGTACATTCTGTGAAGCAGCATCACTATGACACCAAAACCAGACAAAATACCAGAAAGAAAACAATAGGCTAATATCTGTGACGAACAAAGACACAAAAACCTTCAACAAAATAGTAGCAAACCACATACAACAATACATTAAAATGATAATTCACCATGATCATGTAAAATTTACTTCTGGGATGCAAGGATGGTTCAATACTTGTAAATCAATCAACATCATATAGCACATGAACAAAATGAAGGATAAAAATCATATCATCATTTTAATAGGTGCAGAAAAAGCATTTGATAAGATTCAACATATATTTATGATAAAACCCCCCAAAAAATGGTATTAGAGGAAAAGTACCTCAATATAATAAAGGCCATATATGAAAATCAGAGCTAACATGATCCTCAGTAGTGAAAGACAGTTTTCCCTCTAAGGTCAGGAAAAAGACAAGAATGTCTACTCTTACCATTTTTAGTACTAAAAGTCCTAGTCTACATCAATCAAACAAGAAAAAAAAGAGATATCCATATTCATAAAGAATATTTAAATTATCACCATTCATAGGTGACATGATACTACACATAGCAAATCTTAAGGATTTCACACACACACACACACACACACACACACACACAAACAACAACTGTCTGGAAGTAATAAATAGAAGTAATAATTTTAGTAAAAGGGCAGAATGCAAAATTAATACCCAGACATCTGTAGTGTTTCTTGATACTATAAACAATTTTACGGAAAAATAAATTTTTAAGAAGCAACACCATTTATAATTATACCAATAGGAATATGATACCTAGGAATAAAATTAACCAAGGGGGTGAAAGATTTGAACTCTGAAATCTATAAAACACTCAGGAAAGAAATTGAAGATGGCACAAACAAATGGAGAGATAGTCCATGCTCATGCATTGGAAGAATTAATATTGTCAAAATGTCCATATTACCCAAAGCAATCTACAGATTCAATGTAATGCCTATTAAAACACCAAGAGCATTTTTTGCAAAACTACATCAAATAATACTAAAATGTGTATGGAACCACAGAAGACGCTGAATAACCAAAACAATCCTGAGAAAGAGGAACAAAACTATAGGTGCCACAATTCCAGATTTCAAGATATTCTATAATGCTGTGGTAATCAAAACGACATGGTACTGGTGCAAAAAAATTAAAAAAAAAGAAAGCCTAGATCAATGGAACAGGATAGAGAACCCAGAAATATGATCAGTTAATCTATGACAAAGGAAGCAAGAATATACAATGGCGAAAAAATTTAAAAAAAATGTTTTTAATAATAGTACTGGGAAAGCTGGTCAACAACATGTAAAAGAATGAAACTAGACTACTTTCTAACATCATAAAGAGAAATAAACTAAAAATTGGTTAAAGATCTAAATGGGAAACTTAAAAGCATAAAATCCTAAACGAGAACTCAAGCAGTAATTTCTCTTATGTCAGCCCTTTAAATACCTCTCTGAAAGCAAGGGAAACAAAAGCAAAAATAAACTATTGGGACTACATCAAAATGAAAAGTGTTTGCAAAGCAAAGTAAACCAATAAAAAAAAGTCAACCTACTAATATTTGCAAATGATAGAGCTGATAAAGGGTTAATATCCAAAATATATAAGGGACTCATAAAACCCAATACCCCCCAAAAAAATCTGATTAAAAAATGAACAGAGGACCTAATAGACATTCTTCCAAGAATACATACAGATGGCCAACAGACACATGAAAAGACAGTCAATATCACTAATTATTATGAAAATGCAAATCAAATTCAAATGAGATATCATCTCACATGTGTCAGAAGACTAAAATCAAAAACATAAGAAACAGCAAGTATTGGTGAGAATGTGGATAAAAGGGAACACTTGTGCACTGTTGGTGGGAATGCAAACTGATGCAGCCACTATGGAAACCAGTAGGCATTTTCCTTAAAAAATTAAAAATGGAAATATCATATAATCTAATAATTCCAATTCCACTATTGGGTATTTACCAAGGGAAAATGAAAACAATAAATGGAAAAGATATATCCATTCCCATGTTTATTGCAGCATTATTTGCAATAGTCAAGACATGAAGCAATTGAAGGGTCCATTAATAGATGAATGGAGAAGGAAAATGTGAATATATATATATGGTGGAACCATATAAAGGATGAGATCATGACATTTGAAAAAATATGGATGGACCTAGAGGGTACTATGCTAAGTGAAATAAGTCAGAGAAAGACAAAAACCATAGGTATCCACTCATAAAATGAAATCTAAAAAGAAAGAAAGAAAGAAAGAAAGAAACAAACAAACAAAAAAACCTCAGGCACCTGCGTGGCTCAGTCAGTTAAGCACCTACCTTCAGCTCAGTTCATGATCCCAAGGTCCTGGCATTGTGCCCTTTATAGGGCTTCCTGTTCAGTGGAGACCCTTTTCTCCCTCTCCTTCTGTCTGCTGCTCTGCCTACTTGAGCTCTCTCTATCTCTCTGTGAAATAAATAAATAAATAAAATCTTTTAAAAAAAAAGAAAAACAAAAAAGGAAAAGAAAACAAAACAAAACAAAAAGCAGAATCGGAACTGTAAATACAGAGATCAAATTGATGCTTGCCAGAGGAGATGGGTGTAGGATTTTGGGCAAAATGGGTGGCAGGGAAAGGGAGATACAGTCCTCCAGTTATGGAATGGGTGAGTCATAGGAATTAACAACAGAGCATAAAGAATACAGTCAGTGATATTGTAACAGCAATGTAGTGGGACAAATGATAATTATACTTCTGGTAAACATAGCATAATGTACAAACTTTTTAAATCACTAAGTTATATACCTGACACTAAAGTAACATCTGCAAAAACCAAACCAAAATAAAATAAAAAGATGTGTCCTATGTATCACTACCTTTGTAATTCTTTTCTGACCCATTATCCAGACTATATTAGATATTAGATGCCAAAGAACATTTTGAGCACATTTACCTCAACTGCTAGCACAGAACAAGAAAAATCAGATTTTCTCCTCTTTCTTCTCCTTCTGGTTTTGAGCGTGGTGAGGACAAGGCTAACTTCTTACTTATCATTCAATTGTCAGCACCTAGAACTCAGTTTTAGCTGTAGAAGATATTAAAATCTGAACTAACAAATAAAATAATAAATAAGTGACTCTGATAATAATCTCTATTAAATTGGGCATACAAAAATTTAATGACCAAAGTTTTATTTTTCAGGTCTGCAGTATACCAAAGCTAGGGAAAAAAAAATGAAGTTTTTCATGATGGGGATAGTGGTGTTTATAAAGTTTAAATTATTCAACCTGTTGTTGCTTAAACTTATTTAATAAATTGACTGTCTGAAGCCTAGAGATAGCCTGCTTAATTAAATCTATTTAACACAGTCACCAGAATAGCAGAACAACAGATGTTTCTTCCTCTTCACATCTTGTGTTTTCATTATATAATAGAGTTTAGATGGATCATATACATGTAGCTTTGTGTAAGAGGAATAAGGGGAAAAAAACTTACAGATGCAAAAAATATATTTTCTAATTAATTTTATAATTTGATATTTCCAGCAATTTCTTATAGTCTTGAGTGGTCTAAAATATCATTTAATTCACCAGAAGGGAGAATAATTAATGTTTAAAATATGTGTTTTATTAAGGGAACATTATAAGACATTTACCCTTAAAGATATAAAATTAGGACCCCTAAATAGCTCACAATTTTTGATAGTATGTTTCATCAGATGTATTTTTAGAAGATGCTTGCAAAGTAAAATGCAAACATTTTAATGTTAAGGCTAATTTTGTGTGATTTCATTTCACAACATCCCCTTTGTATTTTTACTATATTCATAAGTAATGGAATACTGACTTAATTTGATGTGTTTTCTTGATAATAATATGTTGGTATTTTAGGTTAATCAAGAAATATCAGAGGCAGTCACTAAAATTTAGCTTGGAAGAGATGTCCTAGGGTGCCCAAAACATCTATTAATTTACACTTCTTCATGCCACATGACTTGAAAAAGATAGAAAAATGAAAATTATT
>PISX010011013.1:0-67418 GCA_004024625.1 Mellivora capensis | reverse complement strand
GGAGCATAACAAATAACACGGAGGACATGGGGAGGTGGAGAGGAGAAGGGTGTTGAGGGAAATTGGGGGGGAGATGAACCATGAGAGACTATGGACTCTGAAAAACAACCTGAGGGTTTTGAAGGGGCGGGGGTTGGGAGGTTGGGGGAGCCTGGTGGTGGGTATTATGGAGGGCACGCATTGCATGGAGCACTGGGTGTGGTGTAAAACTATGAATTCTGTTACGCTGAAAAGAAATAAAAAAAAATTAAATTAAAAAAAACAATTAAGAAAACACTAGTCTGGTTTGCATTGGGTGCTATCAGGGAGAAGAGGACTTTCTTAATCCTATACCCTATAGTTGGGTTAGAGTTGTCATTGATAAAGGATATGTTAGCCAGCCAATTTCTCAGTGGGACTACAATCAGGTTTGTACAAAATAATCACTAAAATGAAGTTTATATTTTGCTACATTGATAAATATGATTGGATCACATTTTTTTTCATTTTTATTGTTTGGATTTGTTTCTTATATTTTTAGAGGTATAGTTACATTCTTTGTACCATATAAAATGAATATATATTTAAAATGTAATTGTTTTAATGAAAGGGAAGAGACCAAAAATAATGAAAATAACCCAAAGCTATGTTTGAAATCAAGAGAAATGAGTCAAGTAAAATATAGAATGACATTTTCCAAAATCCAATGTTTCTCTTTTTTTATTGTTTGAGCTCTCAAAAGATAGAGTCTGACACAAATAGTAGACTTAGAATATTTCAATTACTTTTCCCTCCCACATATAGAAAAGATTAAAGCAAACAGTGTAAGCCAAAAGATCCCCTGCAGGTTAAATTAGATGAATGGATTTTTGGAAAAAATCCAGACATTTGGTCAAGTAGGCGGATCTACACTCTGTCCTTCCAATTATTTACATTTGAGGAACAGAGAGCATGTGTGTGCCCAGCTTCCTGGGGGTGAATGAGAAAGCCTGAATATCTCAGAAAAAGTAACTTATACTGATGGTCAGTTGTTTGTGTGGTGCACACATTGGCAATTGTTCAATCTGAAGCTTGGGGTTCTTGTTCCCTTTACTTAGCTACTACGGCTCCAATGTCAACACAGAGATGGCTTCATGGAGTAACTTGCTATATGAACCTGAAGGAGTCCCATGAAAGTTCTTCAAACAGTTCATATGAATCATTTGGAATATTATACAGTTCACTTGGGGGAAGAAATTTGATTCTGCCACAGTCTACTTATACCTGGATGTTTATGAAGACAGGGAAATATACTCTTTTCATCAATAACAGTGCTCAGAAATGAACTGCTGTCACTCAGAAGCGTTCTGTTTGGATAGTCCTTAGATTTTTTATTCTCTTTTTTCTTTTTTAAAAGATGCTTACATGTGAAAATAGTTTTAATATAATTCCATTGTTTGCTTGCTTGCTTTGAAAGGCATCTTCTTTGAAAAGTCCATCTTTTTATTGAAATTATATTATGAAGGAACAATGCTTGATCATTTATTTCAAAGGAAACATTTTTCACCTTTTTAAAATATATGTTATCTAATTCTTTGATATAATATCAGGGCTATTTTTCCATATTTTATGGTATGTATACATATCATTGATCAAATTCACTGTACATTATTACTGTAATGCCTTACAGAGATTTTTTTTTTAAAGATTTTATTTATTTGCGAGAGACAGAGAGAGAGAGGAGGAGAGCATAAGGGGAGGAGCAGAGGGGCAGTGGGAGAAGGAGAAGTGGAGCTGGATCCCAGGACCCTGACTAAAATCATGACCTGAGCAGAAGGCCGATGCTTTTTTTGTTTGTTTCTGTTTTTTAAGATTTTATTTATTTATTTGAGAGAGAGATATCGAGAACAAGTGGAGGGAGGGATAAAGGGAAAGGGAGAAACAAGCTCTCTGCTCAGCAGGGCTCAAACCCAAGACCCTGGAATCATATCCTGAGCCGAAGGCAGACTCTTAACTAACTGAGCCACCCAGGTGCCCCTTATAGAGATTTTTAGATTAGATTAGCCTCCACATTTATCCCAGGGCACACATGGGTCTAGCGAGGCACCATTTCTACTTCCCAGCCCTTTCTTTCCAAACACCCACACCAATTCATATTTGATTATCAATGTTGCTATCACTGTTAAGACTCCATTTTTCTGTTATTTTTTTTCTATTGACAGTATTGTTTGCTGTACCCAAACAGTACAAAAGTCATATTGAATAATTTTTCATCAACTGTAAAAGCTTAAAAAAAAAAAGCCTTCTAGGCTACTTTGTGGCAGGGATTCCCAAACAAGATGCTTACCAATAAGCAGCGGTGCTTTTCACAAGATGACTTCAGAGTAAATTGATTCTTTATGAAAAGAGCCTAAAATGTGGAGCTTAGAAAAATCGCTGAGAGGAAAATAATCTTTTTTATGCATAAATCCTGTAATAATAGCATTATTTTATAGAGAATTCTTTGTTCATTTACCTGGATATCGTTTCCTCATTATTTAAGAGAATATCAACTGAATCAAATCTTTTGTATATGGAGATTATTATTATTATAAAACATAACAATAGAAACTTTCAAACATGTAAACAATGTCAATTTCTGTTTCTAAATCCTTTTGATATTTGTCAACACATAAAATAAAAATCCCTAAAATAATACACATAGTCCTATGTGTATATGGTAATGTAACATTACCTATGCCCATTGCTCCCCACCCCCAGCCTTGTTTTCTAAACAGTTTTTTTTTGTTGTTTTTAAGATTTCATTTATTTATTTGACAGACAGAGATCACAAGTAGTCAGAGAAGCAGGCAGGGAGAGAGAGGAGGAAGCAGGCTCTCTGCGGCACAGAGAGCCCGATGTGGGACTTGATCCCAGGACCCTGGGATCCTGACCTGAGCCGAAGGCAGAGGATTTAACCCACTGAGCCACCCAGGCACCCCTACCCAGTCTTGTTTTCTAAACTGCAGCCTCATAGATCCCTAATACTCTCCACTTGGGCGCATTTTTTCCTGCCTCGGAATTCTGAATGCAGGTTTCTTAGGCTAAAAATATCCCATTAGCTACCTTGTCCATTTGAATGACTCTCATTCTTCTGGTTGCATTTTAAATAATTGGTTTAATGCTGTTCAGAAAGACTTTTGTAAGGCCAGGGTTAGCTAGGCCTCCCTAATATACATACACATAGCACTTTATTCTTTTAGAGCAATTTCGCAATGACTTTGTGTGTCAAGGCAAGGTAAAGAAACAAATTATTTCTGGGGTTTCATACTATAGAAAATGCAGGATAAACACCTAACACATGACTTGGGGAGTTACTGAGTTTACATTCTCTATCCCTGCTAGTCTATAAGATCTAAACACGCAAGGACAATGTTTTCCTAGATCACTGGTGTAGCTTTCGCTTCCACATCCATCCCTTATGAGTAGTAGGCTTTAGGTTACTACTTAGTGAATGAAGGGATGATAGACATGGATATATGACCAGAAACTCCTGATTTCTGATCTGTTAAGCAAAACTAAAAGGTTGACAATCTAGAGAAACCTATCCTACTTCATTGATATATTTACAGGTTCTTACATATTAGATAATTCATTGTTTAAGCCCAAACTACAATAATCTAATTTTATAGCCATAAGAGTGATTAAAATAATTTACTACTTTCAGTATTGAACCAAACATGAACCAGTAATCTAAGAACATGTTAGTCATTAGTAACGCATGTAAATGCATTGCTAACACTCTGAAAAAAAAAACTGATGTTAAAGCACATTTAAATTAAAAAAATCAACATTCTTCTTGAGGTATGTTTTTAGAGGGGTATTTACAATAATTGAACATTGACATTTATGTAGACAGCTAAACTTACATTGTTAGGAAAATTATTTCATTGATTCATTAAAATACTGTAATGTTAAATTTAAAAAAGATAAATATAAGCATAGCATCCCTTGATTAACTTCTATGATTAATATAATAAATGTTTATAACCTTTTATATAGTTAAGTTATATGTTCAGAGACAACTGACCTATGACATGGTCAACATAATTTATACTATGCAATTCAAATACGTGATTAAACACCATAACTTGAGCACCTTAAAGTTTATTCACCCATTATTTTACAACCAAGTCTTTGACTAGGGAGTACTTCATTTTCAACGGCTAAAATATAGCAGTGATCATGAATCAGATGGTTATCAGACAGACTTCTGCTCAGTTGTTCCCAGGGGAGAGTTTATTTCCCTCTCATTGTGCTCTAGTTCACACACAGAGGAATTAACCAATCTGCTGCACACTTTAGTTATAGGACTTGCAAAGCCCCAGAGACAGATAGAACCAGATATGAAACCAGGGACAGACGTGTCTTTATTTCCATTCGTGACCAAAGCTACTATATTACTTTAATATCAGGAGGACCAATGGCCATGCATTCTTTCTTGAGTGAGTATTACAAATGCCATAATAGATGCATGTACTTTTAGTATTTGGGGAAAACAATATTATTAAAATTAAATTAAATTTTTGTATATCAGCTTTTTTGTGTTTGGACTTTTTTGTAATTTGAAGTAGGATGATGATGTTTTGAGTTTAGGCAGAGAATATAAAAATAACTTCTGAAACTAAAGTATTTTAAGTACACAAAGGAAAATTGTCACATATTGGTACATTTTACTCATATATAATGTAAACTTCAAGGTTGCATTTACATAAACATCTGTTCTGATTGCCTATGAAGTTTACTTTTACTTAAAGATTCATATCTCTGAACTGAAAATAGTTCTATAGTCTTGGCATTCAATATTGTTTCTCTCACATATGTCTTCTAAAAAAACAAAAAGAACCATTGAGCTGTTATCCAACATCCATCCTAGTTAGATTCTATAAGAAAGGTACATAAATTATTTAACTTTTGTTATGGAATTCTCATCAGCAACTATTTTCAATGAAATTCTAATTAACTCATTTATATAAAATGCATGTTTCATCTATAATGTAAGATCAATATATATACTAGTTCTACCTTTACAGGGAAAAGTTGAACTGGAAACTTCCACATATCAACCAAGAAATTTAAAAATTCTTCCTATTCAAAACAAAAAGATGGGGGCGCCTGGGTGGCTCAGTGGGTTAAAGCCTCTGCCTTCGGCTCAGGTCATGATCTCAGGGTCCTGGGATCAAGCCCCGCATGGGGCTCTCTGCTCAGCAGGGAGCCTGCTTCTTCCTCTCTCTCTGCCTGCTTCTCTGTGATTTCCGTCTGTCAAATAAATAAAATCTAAAAACAAAACAAAACAAAACAAAAAGATGTACTTTTGTCCCTTGTATTATACCTTAAATACCCATCTCAATCAGTTCATGACACAGATTTCTAGATATATAATTGATCCCACTTAAAATTACACATGGTGGGGCTCCTGGGTGGCTCAGTGGGTTAAAGCCTCTGCCTTCGGCTCAGGTCATGATCCCAGGGTCCTGGGATTGAGCCCCACATTGGGCTCTCTGCTTGGCAGGGAGCCTGCTTCCTCCTCTCTCTGCCTGCCTCTCTGCCTACTTGTGATCTCTGTCAAATAAATGAATAAAAACTAAAAAAAAAAAAATAAAAATAAAAAAATAAAATGACACATGGAGACAAGTTACATATATATGAACTTTACATATATATTTATATATGTTCCTATACTCTTACACATATATATATATGCTTAGGTACATATTATGGTTTTGTTTTTACATTTGAATTAATTTTTATGTATGGCTCTGTTCCATTTCCAATTCTGAGCACTTATAATTGACTGATAAATACTGACAATGCCAATATATTTTCTTATTATATTATTAGAGCCCATGTTAAAATCCCATTCTTTTTTTTTCATTGCAGAACTTGGAGATGCCTGAAAAGTTATTATCAATCTAAAATTAAAACAGAGATCATATAAAATAATATTATGTCACAGTGACTGAACAATACTGATAGAAAGTAAGGAGGAGAAATCTTAGTAAATGTTGATACGGTTTTTAAAAAGAATGCAACTTATATGTAATAAATAAATAAAAGAATGAAACATGCCTTGAGTTTTAGGAAAAAAAGATTCCATGTCTATGATTGAAAAGGGGATGTGTTTTTAACAAAAAGCAAGTTAGATAATACTTCCTCATCATAGTTGGGTATTTGATGAGAGACAGTGTATTATTTTCCTAGAGTTGCTGTAGCCAATTATTACAAATTTGGTGCCTTATCTTTTCACATTTGTGAAGTCTGGAAGTCTGAAATTAGTATCATTGGCAGGAAACCAAGGTGTCAACAAGGCTGTACTCCCTTCATGGGTTCTATGGGAGACTCTATTCCTTACCTCGTCCAGCTTCTGTTGGCAGCTGCCATTCTTTGGCTTATAACCATGTCACTCCAATAGTTGTCTCTGTGGTGACAGTGTCCTCTTCTCTCCCACTTATGTCAAGTTTTCTTCTGCTCCCTCTTATAAGAATACATCTGATTGCATTTAGAACCCATTCTGAAAATCCAGAGCAATCTCCCCAAATCAAGATTGTCAGTTTAGGACATCTGCAAAATCCTTTTGGCCATGTAAAGTTCAGTGGTCCCAGGGATTAGGATGTGGATATCTTTTGGAAGGCCAGTAATTTGGTTAGCCACAGACAAGTGAAGTGAGTCTTTTCCCTGTCCCTTGTACACAACTCAAAATGAAAAATACTGATAAATATTAATGCTGTTACAAAGGAAAAAGGCAAAAGTCATTATTTTTCTCCATTTTATATAAATTTGTCATTTAGATGGAACTATTTACATTTATTAAAGATGGAATTTAAAAAATGTATCTTAGGGGCGCCTGGGTGGCTCAGTGGGTTAAAGCCTCTGCCTTCGGCTCAGGTCATGATCTCAGGGTCCTGGGATCGAGCCCTGTGTCGGGCTCTTTGCTCACCAGGGAGCCTGCTTCCCTTCCTCTCTCTCTGCCGGCCTCTCTGCCTACTTGTGACCTCTGTCTGTCAAATAAATAAATAAAATCTTTAAAAATATATATATCTTAGTATGTTGAGGAATTAAATGACTTACTTGACACAATGTCACTAAATTGAATACCGTTGTATCCATTTTTTTAATCCTATTATTGTACTACATGGGCATGGATGTTAAATAGGATATATATATATATATATATATATATATATATATATAATTTTAAAACTAAATTAAGTGCACATTAAATGAGTAGACTGTCAAGTACTGTGATTTGGAAAACTTAAAATATCATTGGTTAATTCTCAAATGCTAGCCAATTTCCATTTCATACATAATCAACTTCAAGAAAAAAGCACACTTAAATCATTATAAATGTGCTACATAAGTTTCATTATTGAAAATCAATATATATAACATATATAAATATATATAAATGCAGAGCAAATCATAAGCAATGTTCTTATTTATCTTGAATTTAGTTAAGAATTACACCTCATTTTAAGTATTATTCTAATATGAATTGCATGAGAATTATCCTGGAAGAAAAAATAGGTTATATTTATTTAGTTCTTGGCAAAGTGTTTCCAAAATCTGAGCTAAGGAAAAAGAAACAAACAAACAAATGAACGAACAAAAAACACAAGAAAACAAAAAAAGAATGAGCTAACAGTGCTTTTCATTTGGGTTGTTGACTGAAATTCAACACTACGTCAGTCTTATTTCCAAAGATTAAAAAAGCTAATGAAGTCTGTTCTTTTATTGTGGTAGCATAGATCTTTCTTCTTTCTTAAAATACCTATAATCTTCTTTTATTTGGATCTACAAAATTATATTTAAAAGGAAAATTTAATCATCCTATAACAAACACAAGGTAGAATATCCAGATCACAAACCTTACTCAGAATGTATAATACTGAGTCCTTCTCTCATAACATAAACACAGTTAAATATGGCCATGACTTCAATCCAAAAGTATTTAAGGAGAGAACATAAATGATAAATTTTTGACAAGCGGTAATTAGTCTATTTCATTACTTCCATGAATAAAAAAGGGAAGTTTTATTTAATGAGTTCTATGATATTTTATTTGACTTTTTAAATATTTTATTTTAATTAATTAATTAATTGATTCATTGATTTTTTTGTAATTTTATATAATTTTTTCAGTGTTCCAAGATTCATTGTTTCTAAACCATACCCCGTGCTCCACCCAATATGTGTCTCCTTAATACCCACCACCAGGCTCACCCAATCCCCCATCCGCCTCCCCTCCAAAACCCTCAGTTTGTTTCTCAGAGTCCACAGTCTCTCATGGTTTGTCTCCCCCTCCAATTTCCCCCAACTCATTTTTCTCCATCTCCCAATGTCCTCCATGGTATTCCCTATGCTCCATAAGTAAGTGAAACCATATGATAATTGACTCTCTCTGCTTGACTTATTCTACTTAGCATAATCTCTTCCAGTCCCATTTATGTTGATACAAAAGTTGGGTATTCATCCTTTCTGATGGAGGCATAATATTCCATTGTGTACATGGACCATATATTTCTTATCTATTCATCTGTTGAAGGGCATCTTGGCTCTTTCCAGTTTGGTGACTGTGACCATTGCTGTTACGAACATTGGGGTGCAGATAGCCCTTCTTTTCACTACATCTGTATCTTTGGTGTAAATACCCAGTCATGCAATTGCAGGGTCATAAGGTAGCTCTATTTTTAATTTCTTAAGGAATTTCCACACTGTTTCCAAAGTGATTGCACCAAGTTGCATTCCCACCAACAGTGTAAGAGGGCTTCACTTTCGCCACATCCTCTCCAACACATGTTGTTTCCTGTCTTGTTGATTTTGGCCATTCTAACTGGTGTAAGGTGGTATCTCAATGTGTTTTTGATTTGAATCTCCCTAATGGCTAATGATGATGAACATTTTTTCATGTGTCTCTTAGCCATTTGTGTGTCTTCTTTGGAGAAGTGTCTGTTCATGTCTTCTGCCCATTTTTTGACATGGTTATCTTTTTTGTGTGTTTTGAGTTTGAAGAGTTCTTTATAGATCTTGGATATCAGCTCTTTGTCTGTAGTGTCATTTGCAAATATCATCTCCCTTTCCATAGGTTGCCTCTTTGTTTTGTTGATTGTTTCCTTTGCTCTGCAGGAAGAAATTGACAACCTAAATAGACCAATATCTAGTAATGAAAATGAAGCAGGATCAAAAACCTCCCAAAAAACAAGAGCCCAGGATCTGATGGATTCCCTGGGGAATTCTACCAAACATTCAAAGAAGAAATAATATCTATTCTTCTGAAGCTGTTTCAAAAAATAAAAACAGAAGGAAAGCTTCCAGACTCTTTCTATGAAGCCAGCATTACCCTGACCCCCAAACCAGGCAAAGACTCCACCAAAAAGGAGAATTTCAGACCAATATCCCTGGTGAATATGGATGCCAAGATTCTCAACAAGATCCTAGCTAATAGGATCCAAAAGTACATTGAAAAGATTATCCACTATGACCAGGTGGGATCTATCCCTAGGATGCAAGTGTTGTTCAACATTCGCAAATCAATCAATGTGATCGAACAAATCAATAAGAGAAGAGAGAAGAGCCGCATGGTTCTCTCAACTGATGCAGAAAAAGCATTTGACAAGATACAGCATCTGTTCCTGATTAAAATGCTTCAAAGTATTGAGATAGAGCGAACATCCCTCAACTTCATGAAATCTATCTATGAAAAACACACAGCAAATATCATCCTCAATGGGAAGAAGCTGACAGCCTTCTCTTTGAGATCAGGAACACAAGGATGTCCACTCTTGCCATTGTTGTTCAACATAGTACTAGAAGTCCTAGCAACAGCAATCAGACAACAAAAAGAAATTAAATGTATTCAAATTGACAAAGAAAAAGTCTAACTCTTTCTTTGCAGGTGACATGATACTTTATATGGAAAACCCAAAAAACTCCACCCCCAAACTACTAGAACTCATATATCAATTCAGTAATGTGGCAGGATAAAAAATCAATGTACAGAAATCAGTTGCTTTCTTGTAACTAATAATGAAAATATAGAAAGGGAAATTAGAGAATCTATTCCATTTACTATAACACCAAGAACATAAGGTACCTGGGAATAAACTTAACCAAAGAGGTAAAGGATCTGTACTTGAGGAACTACAGAACACTCATGAAAGAAGTTGAAGGAGACACAAAAAATGGAAGACCATTCCATGCTCATGATCAGAAGAATAAACATTGTTAAAATGTCTATACTGCCCAGAGCAATCTGTACTTTCAATGCCATCCTGATCAAAATTCCACCAGCATTTTTCAAAGAGCTGGAACAAACAATCCTAAAATTTGTATGGAACTAGAAGAGACCCCGAATTGCTAAGGAAATGTTGAAAAAGAAAAACCTGGGGCATCACGTTGCCTGAGTTCAAGCTTTACTACAAAGCTGTGAATACCAAGACAGCATGGTACTAGCACAAAAACAGACACATAGACCACTGGAACAGAATAGAGAGCCCAGATATGGATCCTCAACTCTATGGTCAACCAATCTTTGACAAAGCAGGAAAAAATATCCAGTGAAAAAAAAGACAGTCACTTCAACAAATGGTGCTGGGAAAAATGGACAGCTATTGTATAGAAGAATGAAACTCAACCATTCTCTTACACCATGCACAAAGATAAACTTGAAATGGATAAAAGACCTCAGTGTGAGGCAGGAATCTATCAGAATCCTAGAGGAGAACATAAGCAAGAACCTCTTCAACATTGGCTACAGAAGCTTCTTTCAAGACATATCTCCAAAGGCAAAAGAAACAAAAGCGAAAATGAACTTTTTCATCAAGGTCAAAAGCTTCTGCACAGCAAAAAAAGGAAAGAATTTTTAATCTAACTTTCCTCTTATTTGAGTTGGGGAAGTGATTCCAAATCATATCAGTTTCCAAATTTTTGACCTAAGTATAAGTTTAAAAATCAGGTGATAATAAACTGGGGTGTGCATATCTGACAAATGAACCTTGGCTGGGCTCCTTCTATTCTGCTAATTTTAGATATTATTATGCAGAACCAAAAAAGAGAATTGTTATTCTTTAGAAATTTGAAGGAATGTCAGAATACAAACTTCTTAATATATCTCTTATTCAGAATTAACATACTATTTTCTGACTTCAACAAATATTTTAAAGATGTTTATAATTTTTTAATTATAAAAAGAATATAATCTGATTTTTTTTTTATTTGACAATGTTTATCACGCAATTTTGTGTGTGTGTATCAGATACCACCACAGGCCCTGGAGATTCACTGTCATGATTAAACAAGGTAAATAAAACATATGCATGCTAGATAGTGGTAATTTTAAATAGCTCTGATCAGTTTAATTATTTCTACATTTTTTTGTATTCTTGTCAGAAGCCACATTCACTAATTTGGACATGCACAGAAAAAAAATTACAATCTTACATACAGTTTTATGTGTTTTTATTCAGTCTTACTAGACAAAATGCATTGCAGTTATAAGATTTGAAATTTTCTTCTCAAATCTAATAGTGTTTTCTTAGGAAAACTTAAAGTAATGTGTAGGATATATAAAGTACAATTCAATATATTGTTAGATGTAATATCCAATACGAGAAAATGTAGTATGTGCAAGAAATAGGGTTACCATGGCAACTATGTGTTTTGTGAGGTCAAAGAATCATTTCTGTTTTAATACTCCATGAAATATAGACCTTACTAGAAGTTACCCAAGAAATCATAACTTGTGCAGCTTTTAATTTTTATAGTTCATATTATATTCTAATGACTATATATATTAAAATAGTCCCATC
Organism: Mellivora capensis; assembly: GCA_004024625.1. Classification (NCBI taxonomy): domain Eukaryota; kingdom Metazoa; phylum Chordata; class Mammalia; order Carnivora; family Mustelidae; genus Mellivora; species Mellivora capensis. The sequence continues at coordinate 55,614 of PISX010011013.1, read as the reverse complement.
TCTTCTTGATTCATAGCAGGTATTACAATATTTCCTTTAAGGAAGAACCGAAAGTTATCAAAAACTAAACAAACTGGAAACAATGTGTCAAAGAAATATAATAATTTCTTCAGAGAAGAGATATTTTTGTAATAATATCATTCTATATCATTCTCAAATATATTTTCTTAACATAGCCATAGACAATAGTTTTTAAAAAATGGTCCAAATTAGATGACTTTTATTGACTCAAGTGATAATATAATTCACATTTAAAATTTTTAATGGACATGAATAGACATTTTTCCAAAGAGGGCATACAGGTGACCACAGACATGAAAATGTGTTCAACATCACTGTTCATCATGGAAACACAAACCAAAACTACAATATCACCTCACACCTGTCAGAATGACTAAAATCAGCAGCATAAGAAAAAACAAAGGCTGGCAAGGGAAACCTTCTTGCACTGTTGGTGGGAATGTAAACTGGTGAAGCCATTGTGGAAAACAGTATGGAAGTTCCTCAGAAAGTTAAAAATAGAATTGGTGCACATGGGTGGCTCACTTTATTAACAGTGTGACTTTTGACCTTCGTTCAAGTTTAATCTCAGGATCATGAGTTAAAGGCCCATTTGAGCTCCATGCTGAGGGTTGAGATAAGAAAAGAAAGGAAAAGAAAAAAAAAGAAAAGAAAAGAAAGGAAAAAAAAAGAAAAGAATGGAGGGGGAGGAGAAGAGAAGGGAAAGGAAAGGAAGGGAAGAAGAGAAGAGAAGAGAAAAAAAAGAGAAAGAAAAAGGAAAAGAAAAAATAGAACTACCCTATGATCCAGCAATTGGACTACTAGATATTTTTGTACCCAAAGGATACAAAAATACAGTTTCGAATATCTCCCTGATACTTATAGCAGCATAATCAACAAGTCAATTTGTGAAAGGGACCAAATGTCCATCAGTTGATGAATGGATAAAGATGTGACATATGTCTATGGAATATTAGTTGGCCATAAAAAGAGCCAGGGGTCCCTGTGGAGGCTCAGTCAGTTATGTCTCTGACTCTTGATTTTGGCTCACGTTATGATCTCAAGATCATGAGATTGAGTCCTACACCAGGCTTCATGCTGAGCATAGCACCTGCTTGGATTCTCTCTCTCTGCCCTTCCCCTGCTTATGTGCTCATTCTCTTTCTCAAATAAAATAAATACAATAAATTAAGTTAAATAAAAAATTTTAAAAATTTAAACATTTTTAAAAAGAATGAAATCTTGTCATTTGCAAAACGTGGATGGAGCTAGAGAGTATTGTGATAAACAAAATAAATCAGTCAGAGAAAGACAAATACCATATTATTTCACATATATGTGGAATTTAAGAAACAAAACAAATGAGCAAAGGCAAAAAGAGAGAGAGGGTCAAATTAAGAAACAGACTCTGAAATACAGAGAACAAACTAATGGTTACCAGAAGAAGGTAGGTAGGGGGAATGGATTAATTAGGAGGGCAATTGTGATGAGCACCACCTGGATGAAAGTGTTGAATCACTTTATTGTACACCTGAAATTAATAATGCAGTGTGTGTTAACTAACTGGAATTTAAATAATTTGTAATGTAAACGAGCAACATGATTCTAAAATCAGTAACATAAATTAATTTTTATAAAGTTTTAAAATCTCAATTATATGGTTATAGAGGTAAAAGTAGCTAGAACTCATTAACAATTTGTGAAGACAAGGATGCCTGGTTGGCTCAGTTGTTTAATTGTCTGCCTTCAGGTCAGGTCAGGATCCCAGGCTCCTGGGACTGAGTCCTGCCTAAGGCTCCTTGCTCAGTGGGGAGACTGCCTCTTCCTCTGCTTGCGCTGTCTCTCTCTCTCTCTCTCTGATAAATAAATAAAATTACAAAAATAATTTATGAAAACAAAACTATTAAGGTTCTTGTTTTATGTATGAGTGCATGACATGCTTTTCTCTTTAAATTAAAAATCCATAGAATTGGTTGTCTTATTTAATGGAATAATCTGGACACTTTCATAAGTTTCCTTCAGATACCTCACTTAAAATCTCTATCAAAATTCTTATATTTGGACAATAAACTTTATGAAAGATAAAATTGGTTGTAATCATTTTCATCACTCTAATACTGTGCAATACTTTTCAGAAATTCCTTCACACTATTAAAAATTCAATGTATATAAGTATAGATACAGAATCAGTTCTTCCTAATTTTGACTACAGAAGTGACTAGAATGAAAATCTAAAAAAGTAGACTTCTGTAATTCTAATTTGACAAGAATATGCTCAACATAGTTTATAGATAATTTCATGTATATTTTATTAATTTATTTCATAATATTTTTATATTTACATTCTCTTTTATTCATTTTTTTTGTTTTATTTTTAATAAAACGTATACAGTTAAGATGTACAACATGATGATTTGTATACAATTACTGAAGTGATTTCTATAGTCAAGCTAATTACCATATCACCTCCTTGCATAGTTAATAATTTTGTGTGTGTGTGTGTGATGAGGGCCCCTGAAATCTGCACTCTTAGTAGATTTACAGTATTCATATGAGTATTTTTAACTACAGTCAATAGGCTGTGTATTAGATATCTTGGTTTATTCATCCTACATAACTGCAACTTTGTATCCTTTGAGCAACATTTGCCTATTCCTCCAAACTGCCTGCCCCCTGCCCCTCCTGTAACCGCTGTTCCACTCTTTGCTTCTATGTATTCTACTCTTTTAGATTCCCTGTATAAGCAAAATGATGCAGTTTGTTTTGTTTTGTTTTTCTTTTTGTGTCTGACCTATTTCAATTAACATAATGCCTTCTAGTTTTATCCATGTTGTTTCAAATGAGAGGATCATTTTTATTTTTATACCTAATTAATATCCTATTATATCTATATATCTATACACCCAGATAGATACCTCTTTTAACATTAACATTATTAATTTAAGAAATTAATAATTATATATTAATATTAATTGATTGTTAATCATTTAACATTAACATAACTGTTATGATACATGGCATAGTCCTATAACTAGAAACATATTAAGATAATTTATTTAAAAAAGTTTAAAGTAATTCTTATTAGGCAAGCACTTTAATATTTATAAATATTTTTAAGGTTAATTTCTGGATAATTATGATAATTATGACTAATAAAAACATTAAAAAAAGATTCTCAAAGATTTTCATGAATCAAAAATTTATACAATACAGATGTACTTTTAAATTGTGTGAAAACATGTTTTAGTGATTCTTATAGTTCCAAAGTAAAAGTACCAGCATCAAATATTTTTTAAACAGACAGCAATAGGATATTATAATTTATAATAGATATCTGTAGAATTTTCAGCCCAAGAAACCATGGTATATAATGAAAGGTAATATAAAACACACATGCTCACACACAGGAGTAACTGAAATGGAAAAGGGCAAAGCTGATGTAGTTGAAAGAGGGTTTGTGGTCTGCATCTGGCATTCACAATATATTTCTAACCCACTATCCAGTAAGGGTTGTATCTGCAGAGAACAAAGGGGATTGTCTGAAACACACTAATCTATCAGCTAAACTGATATTAAGAAAATTTTGAGTAAGTGAGGGATAAGCTATCATATAAGCAAAATGTTTTTGAAGGTAATAATAGAATTCTATAAAATTTCTGGAAAACACACTAAATTTCTTTTTTTTCCTTTTTTTTAAGATTTTATTTATTTGACAGATAGAGATGGCAAGTAGGCAGAGAGGCAGGCAGAGAGGAGGAAGCAGGTTCCCTGCTGAGCAGAGAGCCGGATGTGGGGCTCGATCCCAGAACCCTGGGATCTTGACAGGAGCTGAAGGCAGTGGCTTTAACCCACTGAGCAACCCAGGCACCCCACTAAATTTCTTAACTACTCTGCCATTTTCTTTGCATAAAATAATTCCATACTATATTGCAGACCTTCTAATGTAACTTGGATTTTTTTATTATGATGAAAGATGTCATTTAAACAAATTTGAAGAATAAAAGATCAGAGAGAAAAACAAGATGATTGATATCTTTCTGAGGAAAGGAAATAAAAACTGTTGAATGTTAGGGGTGCCTGGGTGGCTCAGTGGGTTAAAGCCTCTGCCTTCGGCTCAGGTCATGATCCCAGAGTCCTGGGATCAAGCCCCTCATGGGGCTTTCTGCTCAGCGGGGAGCCTGGTTCCCCCTCCCTCTCTCTGCCTTCCTCTATACCTACTCGTGATCTCTGTCTGTCAAATAAATAAATAAAATCCTTAAAAAAAAAAAAAACTGGTGAATGTTAGTATTTCATATACTAGAAATTCAATAATTGAAAAACTCTTAAAAATGCAATGGACAAAAATTGATTTTATGATTATAGCAATTCAAGATATGTAAGGAAGATAAAAATCCAACTGTATTTTATATATTTTGCCTAAATTATCTTAATATAAACAAGCAATTAGAACATTGGGAGGTAAATATCATTTTGCTTGAAATTTAAAATAATTTCAACTATCTTTTCAAAATGTTAATTGAAAAACATTTATTAAATAAGACCAATGTAAGCCATTTTATAACTACATGGAGCTAAATTTAATCATCTATATGGATTATTAAAATACTATTATAAAAAATGTAAAACACTAAAGGGTGTTTTAGTTTAACTTTCATCATGTGCTTTTTTTTCTACTACTGAAGTTACTCTTTCCTTACCTGCAACCAAAAAGCAAGAAGCTACTAAATCGGTGAGCACATAAAATTCTAGGAATTAATATCCTTCACACTTTATGCTACAAGAACATATGAAATGTTCAATTTTTAATGCTTAATGTTTTCTAAATCTGTATTCCTATTGAGAATTAGAATTTTTAAGGCAGAAGACATTTAAATTTACATAGATCTTATGAATAAACTGTATGTGAAGCTTTAATAGTAACGTAATCAATATGACTCAAAATGTGGCTTTTAGAAGAAATGATAAGACATTTTAATACAGAGCATGTCAGAGTAGAATTTTAAGAAAGGCATGCATTTTCCATATATATTGATTTTTTAAAATCTTCTAATGCCTGGATACAAGGTTTAAGTGTGAACTTTATAAATGATTGCTAAGTGCCCCATTTTGTGATTCAAGGCAATGCTGCTAATAGTTCCTAAGTAAGATTATTCTTTTTTGCCACAAGACAGCAATTTATATTTTATTAGATCTAAGTTTTATTAAAATTGATTCTACTGCTTCTTCAATTCACTAAAAGGCAATTCCGTTGTCTCAATTAACATACAAAAGTGAGATGTGGAATATTTAAGTGATTTGTTCAAGGACACATGCACCTTAAGGAGGGAAAATTAGAATTCTTTTTGCTTAATTTTTAAGTTTGTTGCTCTCTTGAACTATTTATAATTTAGTAACCTCTTCAAACAGAAACTCTTACTTGGATATAGATAACATCTTTGGAGAATCTTGAACGCTCTGATAAGGTCTCAGTCACTTTTAATTGTCCTTACAGTTTCAGGAAACAGTACTTATATTTCATTATAAATAATTACTACATAAAATGGGGAAATTTAAAATTACAGTAAAATCTTTGAAACCATATCTTTAAAAATTAATCTTTTCTGTGTTTAGATATAGCTGCTAAATTGATTTAACTAATTCTACAATTATTTTATGCCTCAAAAGTTTGTTTTATCTGATAAATACAAATTTACAGTGATGTAGATGCAAAGGAAATTATAGCAGTTCCCCAAATTTTAACAAAATGATACAATTCTACTTATTAAATACATTCAATGTTCTCCTTGGCCTAAAAAAATCATCTTTAGAGTAAATTTCTATGTGTTTGGAATACCTAACTTTATTTTAATCTCATATTTTTGCAATGCCAGTTTAAGATCAAATTTTAAAAGTATATAGTATGCTGTAAAATAACAGCAATAATAATAATACTGACATTAAGAAACACATATTAGAGGCACCTGGGTGGCACAGTCAGTTAGGCATCTGCCTCTTGGTTTCAGCTTAGGTCATGATCTCAGGGTCGTGAGTTCAAATCCCTGGTTGGGCTCCTTGTTGAGCACAGAGTCTGCTTGAGATTCTCTCTCCTTTTCCCTCTGCCCCTCCTGCTTGTGGTCTCTCTCAGTCTCTCCAAAGGTAAATAAATAAATCTTTAAAAAACATTAAAGCACACACACATTTAACTGATATGCTTCAGCCAAAAATAAAACTGAAACAGACTCATGATTTCAGTTTTTTTATTAAATTTTTTTCTATATACAGCTCAGCTATGTTTTATTTTTCTATACTATCCTTCAACTGCTAAACTTGGGTGAAAGTAAAGTAAAACCAACTGCTTAGTTTATGCTGTTTTAATTGTATGTACCTCAGAGGTTAGTTGCCAAGATATAAAGTTATTTTCTCAGTGCTCACATTCTTACAATTCTTATCATTATCATTGTTAACACAATAGCTCCAAAACTCTGAAACTTACTGTAATATTTTGTTTCTTAAAGAACACTATTTGTCCTAGATGCACATAGAGATTCTTACTCAATACTTAAGGCAACTTCCCTTTTTAAAAATCCTTTCCAGAATCAGTAGTTATAACAGGACAAAATAGTCTGCTTGTAACATTAAGAGAAGATAAAAAAAATTCTATGGACTGAGAATTCTTGTATGAAGAGTGGAAAATTCCAAGATTAAAAATAAATCCTTGACTATTTTTCCCATTTCCTGAACATTTACAATTATTTCCATATAAAATATTCTTAAATTTGAATGTAAGTTCAAAATCTTAAAGATATTATTGTATAACTTAAAGAAACCTATTAATAAAAGTTTCTTCAATATTGAAAGAAAAGGTCATCTGTGTGATTCATATCATATTCTCATTTCTCTTATGCTTACATTTGTGTTTAATTTTAAACTATTATAACCTAACATGTAAGATATGAGTATAAAGAATTTCATAATAATAATTATACGTTTACTAGGAACTTTAAAAACATAAAGGCCAAAAAAAGGCTATTCAGGCTAGGTTATTTTATGCATAATGTGTCAAAGTGACACTTGGGGCTATTTACTATTCTGAAATGATAGATGTTATAGTCTTCAAGACTGGTTCATAAATGCAACCAAGAGTTTATTTACTCAAGAAGCCCACAGACATTTGTTTTGATCTCTCTGGACACTGATGCCATCCCTTGCACTTGGTCCCCTGATTCAAGGAACAGCCATGTGAAATGTTTGGGGAATGAATCTTCACTATTCTCACATCCCTCTCTATCCCTGACTGGACACAGAAGGTAGTCTGTGGAGGAGCTCAATTTATCTTTGAATGGATTATTAACTTAAAATGCATTCTTGGATTGACTTTAATTTGTGCAGGATGCCAGGCAAAGATAATTATGTTGCAGCTTTATGCAGTGGGCTCAGTCTAGTGGAGGAGGGAGTAGACTCTTTCCCCTTTTATAATGGAAGGTAAAGTGGTGTTTCAGTTACCTCTTGCTGTGTAATAAGCCATATCAAACTTATTTAAAAAATAATGCATTATTTCTCATGGTTCTGCAATGAGCTGAACTCATCCCAGGTGGTTCTTCCACTCTATCTGATATCTGCTGAGGCTGGAATGTGTAAGAGCTTCTTCCCTCCACCACATCAGCTGGAATGGCCGAAACAGTGGGATGGCTGGAAATCAAGTCTACAAGTGGTTTCTTAATGGGTGTAGTTGGACCTCTTTAGAAAGTAACTCAGGGCCTCAAGAGACAGTGTCCCAAGAAGACAAGCCCCAGGGTTTGGGGGTTAATGTAGAGCATGAAATCAGCCATGATACCTGGCTTGCTAAAATGTAATCCAGAGGCCACTGGGGGTGAAGGAAAGTTTCAGAGAAGGGCATAGGCCTCTGGAATGCCGAGGCCTGCCTGACCATTCTGCTGTTGGAATGCTGTGGGCAGTTGCCTTCTCTGAAGCTTTCTTAGACCAAACAGCCTACCTGTGATTTAAGAGATGTATGCATTATCCCGTAGGCTATGTTTAGTAGAATATGCAGATTAGCATGTCATATCTTTCCCATAAACAGATGCTCCTAGTTCCAGTAAGACCCCTTGTCACATGGCACATCCTTGAGAAACAGTGATAAGGATTTGTGATTATCCTGAAGGACCAATAAAAGGAGAGCAAAGAAGAGCAAAGGGGCTTCATCTCTGAATGTTGACCCCTCGCCTTCTCTCTTTCACAGCAAAGTCTGAAATTATATTTCATCCATTGGTACAAGGATTGTTGGCCATTCCTGGCACCAGGGTCCAAGTTCTTATCAAGTCCCTGCTTTCATGATCCATTTGGCCAACACAAGTCACATGGCCAAACCCAGAGTTAATATGTGAGTGACTACAAAAGCAGCATGAATACTGGATGCTGTGTTTCACTGGAGACCATCCATGCATCAGTTACCACAACTAAGATAAGTACTGCATACAGGAATAAATAAACTGCCATAACTCACCCAGGAGGAGGCAGTTCATTCTGCTTGAAAGATGTCATAAAAGATTTCACTCATTCACTCATTTAATAAATATTTTTGAGTAGGTGCTAGGGATTCAGTATGGACAAAATAGATGAGCCAGTTTTGTGGGGTATCAAATAATATACAATTAAGACAATTTCAGATATTGATAAATGCTATAAAGAAAATAAAATAGCATAATAAAATAGAGAGTCACTGGAGGCTGGGGGGGGTACGGTGGATATTTTAGTTAAGGAGGTCGGGAGAGCCCTTCCTCAGAGAAGGTAGCTGACCTGAATATGAGAAGTTACTGGCCATGTGGAGCTCTAGGGAAGAATGTTCTAGGAAAAGGGAACAAAGGCAAAGGAAGGAGGCAGGTATTGTGCTTTCACTAATATTCAGCTTGACATGTTTTAGGGATAGAAGGCCAGAGTGCCTGAAGTATAAGAAAAGATTGGACAGAGGGAAAGTAAGATCAGGTGAAGCAGGCAGGGGTCTTGTTGGATCTTTGAAGTATTACTTGAGTGTTAGAAACTGTGACTTGTCATTCCTTGCCCATAAGTTTGTCCCTTGCATGCTCTCCTCTGCATTTCCTAAACCATTATTAAAAGGAATTGGCTGATGTAATTATGGATGCTGCCAAGCCCAAAGTCTGCAGTGAAGGCTGGCAGACTTAACACCAAAGAGAGCCAATGGCACAGGTGAAATTGAACGGAGTTTGGAGGAGGAGAGTCTCTTCTGGCTTGAGAAGACTGGTCTCTTCTGTCTTGAGAAGACTGGCCTTCAATTTATTGTATAAGCCCCATTCATATTATGGGAAGATATGTGCTTTACATTAAACTCACTAATTTAGATGATTTCATCTAAAAATACCTTCTAACTTGATGCATAAAATTAACCATGGCAGGTAGAATCACAGATGTTTGGTAAAAAAAGGTGAGTGAACTTTTGTTAAAAGACAATATCAATGCAAATTATTTCTTAAAAAAAGGAAAAATAAAGGGAAACAATGTACCTTCACTTTGAAGAAATCTCAAAGAAACCACCCTATCCAAGTGGCCCGGGTTAGCATAACCAATATAATAATGCATCATTCTTACAAAATGATATGCTGAAAAAATAAATCCTTTAGATTATTGCTCCTGACAACAATAAAGAGCCTAGACTGAATCATGGAAAAACAATCAGACAAACTCAACCACCCTTATTTTTTAACAGCACTGTCATGAAAAGTAAAGAAAGGCTAAAAAAATATTTCCAGATGAAGGGAGATTAAAGAGTGTTATAAGTAAATGTAATGAAAGTTCCCAGATTTGAGAAGGGATGAGAATATAAATTCCACAGAGGGTATTTTGGCAAAAGAGAAAAGGTCATAGTACTCGCAATTTATTTCACAAAGTAGCTAACAAAGTGGCAATATTAATACTTGAAGAGTAAAGATAAATCAAGCAAGAAAAAAAATATTTAAATTTGGTAAATTTACGTAAGGAATGTATATGTGATCAAATGTAGGGTTTGACCAAGATGGCTTCACTGTGTCCCTCAACTGACCAAACTTTAGATGGGCTTCCTCTTGTCTCTCATCCCCTGTCCTACTTGTAATCATAAATTTTTATTTGCCTTTTTGAGGTGTAAATCTTTTTTCTAAAAAAACCTCTTGTCAATTTTATAACCCAGGAAGTGTTTCTCAAGAACTTTCAAACTAACCCTTTGAACTGTAATCATCAAAGGAAATAGAGCCCCTCTCTCCCAGTCTCTGTGGGAGGGTGGGAGCCCAACTTAGGTAGGCCCCGCTCCACACTGCAAAACTACTTTTTTTCAAGAGTTAAGAGGGAAAAAAAAAAGAGAGAGAGAGAGAGGAAGAGAGAGAGCAAATGTACTTTTCCTTTGAGTAGGCCACTTAACAAACCCAAACACAGATGGCCTGTGATACTCACCCCACCACCCCAGATCCTCAACATTCCACAACTTTTTGAGAAAATTTGACTATCAAGGCAGTCCTGGTCTCACTTCCCATTGCCACAGCCTTGATTAAAGTCCTCAACTGTTTTTAGCTTTGTCAGGTGCAATTTTTGCTTTAACAGATAGAAATCATTCAAAATTAGTTTAAAATAAAGGAATAGGTATTTTATTAATAGTGCTAAACAGAGTGTGTTAATGCTACCCTGACTTTTCCCCAAAAGCATTATCACTTAATGTGGATGAAATCACTTGCTGTCAGTGTTCTGTGATTATAAAAAGAATATTTGTTTATGTTCCTTCTTTCCTTGTTTTTGGTAGCTCACATTGCACCAGTATCCTAAAAGATTTAGCAAAACAAACCAAACTAAACCAACACAAAACAAACAAAAAAACCCAACCATTTGACAATTGCTCTATATTCACACCAGAACTACTCAAAAAACCAACCATTATGTCCTGAGGAGGTTGCTATGTTAATACTACAAGTTGCTTCTATTCTTATTTTCTTCCTGTTTGTTTTGAAGGTCTGTTTTTCCATGTAATCTATCCTTGTGAACTTCAGAATGCTTCTCAGTTTGGTGAACTATTGGCTTTAAAATATCAGGTGACTTTTTAAAAATTGAATTTGTGTCTGGATTGAGAAATTACAAACTTGATGTTTATTTCACTCATTATCAATCAAGATGACTGTTTTAATTTTGGTCTGTAGTTCTGTCTGTCTGCGTGAACCATGAAATGAAATGGGAATCCTCTCTCGTTTTTCTCTCAGAGAGTGTAGAAAAAATATTAAGAGGAAGAATGTTTCATATTTTAGCAATGAATATTAATATCTGAACCTCCGCATCATACATACTCTGTTTTATCTCAGCAACCAGTGCTTGGAGTAAAAATTTCAAAGAGTTTTTAAATTCTGCTCCTAGGTCAGGGATTCTGTGGTAATAGTGCCCCATCAGGAGACCATGGAACAATGTACCTGTCAATCATCCTGAGGTCTGAACAATCATAGCCATTTCCACAGAAGCTGAAGTGTTACCAACTACCCCAGAGCAGTTCAGCTATTCAGTTGGTTTTTTTCATTATTCTCTTTCCATATTTCCGTTTCTTTTTTTTCTTTTTCCCCTTATCCTCATTTTGGACTTCAACTTTACCTGGAGCCCTGACTTTGGCTTCCCTATATTTCAATACAATTAATGTTAAAATAAATGGCCCCAAATTAATCTGACACAAAATTCTGGGTGTGACCAAATCCATAATCACCATCTGAGAAGTTAACACTTTGGATAAAATGCTCAGTGTTCTTAAAAATTTTAATGCTACTGTAACTTTTTTATACAAGCTAACAATAAATATTTTATTTCCCATAAAATATCCTTTACAAGATTAAATTGCAATATTGACTTGTTAAAGGTCATTTCTATTAAAGGAAAATTATAATGACTTTTAACATGTATTTACAGATAAAGTATTTGAAAAAACTATATTGTGATGCAAACACCTTAATTTATTATGAATTCTATTTCAATTATGTTTTTCAGGGTTTTTAAAGAATATATACTTATGTATGAGTTTGGATGAATTCTTTTATAGAATGCATTTATTGCCGAATTCCCCTGCTTTCTTCTTTCTAAAGAAGATTTAGAATCTTGACTTCTTCAAAACTCAATTCTCTGAGAGTCATCCTTTTCAACTCCTATATTAAGAATATAAAAATTGTTAAGGAACAAAAATTTCAAATATGGAGAGGAGACAAAGTGTTTAATTTTAGAAGGTTCATTCAATCTGAGTTCAGGGAAGATTACAGAAATCATAAAAGCCACATAGATTGGGTTGTCAGTTGAAAAGTGGGGTGCTGGAGCAACTATGGTTCTTAAGAACAGATGAAAAGTGAGGGGAAGTGGGGAAAGATTAATAATTAGAATTTGTGTGCCTTCCATGGTTTTGGAGAAATAGAGGAGAAAACTGGATTTCTTTTGAAATTAGTGCAAGGGAGATAATCTTTCCAACAGTTGTGAATATTTCATTCATATAGATGTAAATATCAATATTTTGTGGGAGAATGGATTTGCTACATTAATTTATTACTTCTTAATACATAAAAGATATAACCTGGTAAACTAATAAGTGATTTCTTTCAAAATATAAACAAACTCATACTCTACAGAAGAACCACTGTTGTGAGCTCTACTACTCTACATTGGATTTGGGGCAAATAAAGGAAAAAAAATGATCCATCCAGTCTGTTTGGAGGACATTATTGATAGTGAAAGAGAAAAGAAAGAGGGATCAATCCAATCATCAGACAGATTTTAAAAATAGACAAGACATTTTGGGGGAAGAAGGCAAATTAACACAGGTTTGTTTGAAAACTTGACATTTGTTTTACCTTTCCAAGTTGCCTTTTCATTGGTTTCTGTGTGTGTGTGTAATATATACACACATAATTTATTTATATTTATGAATTTATAATACATATGTCTGCATATTATATGTAAATATCATATACTGATATGTAGTCATAGATATCGACAACATAAGTTATTAGTATATTTATGCATATATAATTCTAGAATTTATATCATAAATCATTAGTAATCTGTCAAAAATGCATATACATATACTATTCACGTGAAGTCTAGTATTAGCTTCAAAATTTCTACAAAAAATGTCTGCTAGGGGGGCGCCTGGGTGGCTCAGTCATTAAGCGTCTGCCTTCAGCTCAGCATGATCCCAGGGTCCTGGGATCGAGCCCCACATAGGGCTCTCTGCTCAGCGGGAAGCCTGCTTCTCCCTCTTCCACTCCCCCTGCTTGTGTTCCCTCTCTCACTGTGTCTCTCTCTGTCAAATAAATAAAATCTTTAAAAAAAATGTCTGCTAGGATATTAATTGGTATTGTGTTATAGGTATATATAGCAAACTTCGAATGATAGACATTTTAATGGTATTGAGTATTCTTACCCATGAACATCCTTTCATTTATTTATGTATTTAAGTTTTCTGTAAAACATTCTGTTGTTTTCTGTGTGCAATTGAGCGTGCCAATATTTTGTCGTCTTCGGTGTGCATGTCTTTTTTCTTTAAAGATTTTATATTATTCATTTGACAGAGAGAGAGAGAGAGAGAGCACTAGTGGGTTCAGGGGTAAGAGAGGAAGAGGGAGAAGCAGGCTTCTCACTGAGGAAGGAGCCTGACTTGGGGGCTTGATCCCAAGACTCTGGGATCATGACCTGAGCCAAAGGCAGCTGCTTAACCGACTGAGCCACCCAGCTGCCTCTTCAGTGTGCATGTTTTATATCAAATTTATTGTTATGTATTTTATAATGTTGATAGTATCATAAATGTATTTTTCAATATCTGGTTCTTTATTGCTAATATGTAGATATATAATTTATTTCTTACATTCCTTTAGTTGTGACATATGTAAGTCTCTATATTTAAAATGATTTCCTTATTCAAAACATGTACCTGGATCTTTCAATATGTTTTACTCACTGTGACAATTTCTTCCTTTTCTCTGGTATATTTCTTTATTTTTTTTAATAGTAATATTTATCCTGATATCATTGACACACTATTTCTTAAATTTAAAGCTGTCTTGGTAATGTAATTATTGGTAATTTGTCAAACACATATTTAGTGTTATATTCTGCTGGGACAGCTGTGTAGATTCATAAATAAGCAAATTATTTAGGAAACTTTTGTGAATGTGATTTTCTTAAAAACAGTCTGCAGAAAATATTTTAATTTTATGAAATTTGCATGTAACATGAAGGCAGCTTCTTGATAAAGCCTCAAATCTAGGTTAAGTGTTATGCTGACTAGAAATATATTTGATATAATTTTAATAAAATTATCAAGCTGTGATAAAAATTATTAAAACTGTTCCATCAGTATGATCTTTTGAGGTAATTTATATTTGTTTTTTATACAATAGACTTTGTCTTATTTAAAATGGAATGCATTATAGTACCCCTAGAAAATTTCCTTTAATAAGTCTGGAAGAGAGTCTAGTTTAAAATTGGGTTTCTTTCTGTATCAAAAAATGACTAATGAATCCTTAACTTTCAGCCAGTTTACTGGCCTATTATTTTAAGCTTATGTGTTGGAACTTCCGCTCAATGTTAACTACATATTATGCAATGAACTCTTTAATTCAAAATAGTGAGATTAGAAAGTACAGCATTAGTAGTCTTAAGTGAAAGTGAGGTAGGGGGAGGAGTTAAGATGGTGGAGTAGCAGGGGGACCTTGAGCTTGCCTCACCCCTTGAGCACAGCTAGATCAACATCAAATCATTTTAAACGACTAGGAAATTGATCAGAGGATTAAGAAAACAATCTGTACAATTGGAGGGAGAGAAGAGGATATGAAATTCAGAATTGTGAACTGGGGGAAAAAAGGTCATGGTGCCACTAACAGTAGGGAGCCCTTTTACAGAGTACAGATTGAAGTCAGGGAGAGAGGGAGAAAGCAGGAGATAGACCAACACATAGGGCTCACACAACATGCAGGGGTAAGGGAATCCCTTGTGTCACACTGGGAGAGATTCCTCCCCTCTCTGGAGTACATTTGGAAGAGGGTATTTTGCCTCTCCAAGGACAAAATGGCCACCAGGAACATTAGCAGCTGATCAGAGGACAGAGACATCTGGTCACAGCTTTTCACCATGCACCACAATAAACTACAGCCACCCAGAACACTGTGCAACTCTTTTTCTGGGACAAAAAGGTGCCAGGCACATAGCCAGGCTCTCCTCCATGAGTAGGGAGTGGGTTCACACCTTGCCAGGCATTTAAGATTTGGAGTTTAGAGTCCCAGTCACCAGTCAGAGATAAAACACAGATCAGTGGCTTGAGGCATGCCAACAGCCCAGAAACAGACAGGTTGAGGGCAGGGATGTGATGAAAGCCTGGGACACAGAACAGGTCATTTCTCTGTGAGGGCCTCCATAATGGCCACCAGTGCAAGTTCCTCTCCCTGGGGATGTAAAGGCCAGGTGATGCCATCTTCCATCCCCCACCCCACCTGCACATTAGCACAATTGGAGTTCAGAGAGAAATACTACATCTCTAGTGGAGGCTGGAGTTGATTTCACCAAACCCTGCTACCAGGAATGGCCAACAATCCCTGTACTAATGGATGAAAGATAACTCCAAACTTTGTTGTGAAAGAGAGGAGAAGGCAAGGAGGTAACACTCAGAGATGAAGACCTTTTGCTCTTCTTTGCTCCTGCTTTTATTGGTCCTTCAGGATAATCACAAATCCTTATCAGTGTTTCTCAAACATGTGATGTGTGACAAGGGGTCTTACTGAAACTAAGAACATCTGCTTACAGGAAAGATATGATATGCTAATCTGCATGTTCTAGGAATTCTTCTAAACATAGCCCAAGGGGCAATACATGCATCTCTTAGATCACAGGGAGGATGTTTTGGCTAAGAAAGCTTCAGGGAAGGCAACTGCCCACAGCATTCCAAGAGCAGAGTGGTCATGCAGGCCTATTCCAAAAATGCAGGTCATTCCAAAAGCCTATGCCCTTCTCTGAAACCTTCCATCATCCCCAGTGGCCTCTGTGTAACATTTTAGCAACCCAGATATTATGGCTGATTTCATGCTCTACATTAACCCCAACACCTTGCACCCCTGTGCCTGGCATGGGCACTTTTATAAGGGCAGGCTGACAGTGAGCCTCCACAGTGGGCCTCTCCCTCAGAAGACCAACACTAGCACCCACATATACCAAGTCTACTGAATATAGAGTGCTCCAAAGCATCAGCTTCGGTTCTGGTGGAAATAGGACCAGGATTTCTTTCTTTTCCTTTTTTTTTTTTTTTTTCTTTGATATCATGTTTATAGTTTTTTGTTGGTTTGTTGGTTTGTTTCCTGTGTCATTTTTTGGATCAGCCTTTTTTTTTTTTTATTTTTACTTTTTCCTTCCTTCTTTCTTATTCTTGGTAATCGGGCTTATAGTTCTTCATCTGTTTCTTTGCTTTTCTGTTCCTTTTCCTTTTCTCTTTTCTTGGACCAGGTTTTTCTTTATAGTTGTTGTTGTTTTTCTTTCAAGCTTGTCTTAAACAAATCAAAGAATACCTGGTTAAAGGTCCAAACACTCCCCACTGCTAGCAAAGAGGAATTCTGTGGAGGATTGACCTGTGAGAGAGAGCAGCCAAAACACAATAGCAGAGTGGACACAGCATACACCAGAAATACTTCCTGAAGTATCAGGACCTGGACAATATATGACCCCTTCTTAATACTGTATAACTCTCAGAAGCAGGAAACATAACAAGTTTCATTATACACAAAACACAGAAACTTAGACATAATGACAAGATGGAGGAATTCTCTCCAAAAGAAAGATCAAGAGGAAATCATAGTCAGAGATTTGCTCAAAACAAATATAAATAATATATCTGAACAAGAATTTAGAAAAACAGTCATAAGAATACTAGCTGGACATGAAAGATAAACCCTAATGGCAGGAATAAAAGACCTAAAAACCAGTCAGGCCAAAATTAAAAACTGTTATAACTGAGATACAAAATTGATTGGATCTAATCACAAGGATGGAAGAAGCAGAAGATCAAGTAAGTGATATAGAAGATAAAATTATAGAAAATAATGAAGCTGAAAAGAAGAGGGAAGGAAAACTATTAGATCACAAATACAGATTCAAGGAACTCAGTGATTCCACAAAGGAATAATATTTATATCATATGAGTCTCAGAGGAAGAGGAGAGAGAAAAGGGGGAAGAAGGTTTATTTGAACAAATTATAGCTTAGAACTTCCCTAATCTGGGGGAGGAAACAGGCATTCAAGTCCAAGAGGCACAGAGAACTCCCTTCAAAGTCCAAAAGAGCCAGTCATCACCAAGACATATCATAGCGAAACTTGCAAAATACAAAGATAAAGAAAGAATTCTGAAAGCAGCCAGGAGCAAAATGTTCTTAGCCTACAAAAGTAGACATTAGGTTAGCAGCAGATCTATCCACAGAAACTTGGCAGGCCAGAAAAAAGTGGCATAATATATTCAACTTCCTAAATGGGAAAGATATGCAGCCAGAAATACTTTATCCAAAAAGACTGTCATTTAGAATAGAAGGGGAGACAAATAGTTTCAAAGTCAAGCAAAAACTAAGATAGTGAACAGTAAACCAGCTGGATAAATTCCCAGAGGCATATAAACTACCAAAACTAAAATAGGAAGAAATAGAAAATCAAACAGACTCATAACCAGCAAAGAAATTGAATCAGTAATCAAAAATCTCCCAACAAACAAGAATTCAGGACAGGATGGCTTCCCAAGGGAATGCTACTGGTCATTTAAAGAATTAATACCTATTCTTCTGAAACTGTTCAGCAAAAGAGAGATAATAGGAAAACTTCTAAACTCATTCTACTAAGTCAGCATTACCTTGATCCAAAAACTAGACAAATACCCCAATAGAATGGAGAACTACAGATCAATATCCCTGATGGACATAGATGCAAAAAGTCTCAGTAATATACTAGCAAATCAAATCCAACAGTACATTAAAAGGATTACTTATGATGATCAAGTGGGGTTTATTCCACTGCAAGGTGGTTCAGTACCTGCAAATCAATCAACATGACACACCACATTAAGAAAAGAAAGGATAAGAACCATATGATCCTCTCAAAAGATGCAGAAAAAGCATTTGACGAAATATAGCATCATTTTTTGATAAAACCCTTAATAAAGTAGGGATAGAAGGAACATATCTCAGTATCTAAAAGAATGTACATTAAAAAAACCACAGCTAATAACATCCTCGATGGGGAAAAGAGAGCTTTTTCCCTAAGGTCAGGAGCACCACAGGGACACGCACTCTCATCACTGTAGTTCAACATAGTACTGGAAGTCCTACTCTCAGAAGTCAGACAACAAAAAGAAATCAAAGGCATTCAAATCAGCAAGGAAGAAGTCAAACTTTCACTCTTCACAGATGACATGATACTCTATGTAGAAAAACCAAAAGACTCCACCAAAAATAGCTAGAATGGATAGATGAATTCAGCAAAGTTGAAGGATATAAAATCAGTGTACAGTAATCTGTTCCTCTTCTATAGACCAATAATGAAGCAGTCAAAGGGAAATCAAATAATTGATCCCCTTTCCAATTGCACCAAAAGTCATAAGTAGGAATAAACCTAACAAAAAGAGGTAAAAGATCTGTACATGGGAAACTATAGAATACTTGTGAAAGAAATTGAATAAGACACAATGAAATAGAAAAATACTTCATCCTCTTGGATTGGAAGAACAAATATTGTTAAAATGTCTATACTACCAAACACAATCTACACATTCAATGCAATCCTGTTCAAAATAACACCAGCATGTTTACATAGCTAGAACAAACAATTCTAAAATTTGTATGCAACCAGAAAAGACCCTAAATAGCCAAAAGAATGTTTAAAAAGAAAAGTAAAGTGGGAGGCATCACAATCCCAAACATCAAGCTGTATCACAAAGCTGTTATTATCAAGAAAATATGGAACTGGCACAAAAACAGACACATACCAATAAAACAGAATAGAGAACACATAAATGGCCTTACAACTCAATGTCAACTAATATTCAACAAAGCAGGAAAGAATATCCAGTGGAAAAAAGACAGTCTTTTTAACAAATGGTGTAGGGAAAACTGGACATCAACATGCAGGAGAATGAAACTGGACCACTTTCTTACACCTTACACAAAAATAAGTTCAAAAAGAATGAAGGACTTATATGTAAGACAGGAAATCATCAAAATCCTAGAGAACAAAACAAGTGGCAACCTCTTTGACCTCAGAGCAATTTCTTACTAGATACCTGCAGAGGCAAGGGAAACAAAACCCAAAATGAACTATTGGGACCTCATCAAGATAAAAATCTTCTGCACAGTAAAGAAAACAATCAACAAAACTAAAAGGCAACTGAAGGAATGGGAGAAGATAAGTGTGAATGACATATTAGATAAAGGGATAATATCCAGAATCTACAAAGGACTAATCAAAACGAACAACCCAAAGATAATTAATCCAGTTAAGAAATAGGCAAACGACATCAACAGATAGTTCGCCAAAGAAGACATGCAAATGGCTAACACACAAATGAAAAAATCTTCAACATTACCCATCATCAGGGAAATACAAATCAAAACCACGATGTGATATCACCTCACACTGGTCAAAATGGCTAAAATCAACAACTCAGGAAACAACAGATGTTGGTGAGGATGCAGAGAAGGGGGAATCCTCTTGCGCTGTTGGTAAGAATGAAAAGTGGAACAGTCACTCTGGAAAACAGTATGGAGGTTCTTCAAAAAGTTAAAAATGGAACTACCCTATGACCCAGAAATTGCACTACTAGGTATTTATCCAAAGGATACAAAAATGCTGATTGAAAGGGGCCCATGCGTCCCAATGTTTATAACTGCACCATCCACAAGAGCTAACTTATGGAAAGAGCCCAAATGTCCATTGACTGAAGAATGGATGAAGAAGATGTGGTATATATATACAATGAAGTATTACTCAGCAATCAAAAAGAATGAAATCTTGCCATTTGCAATAACATGTATGGAACTAGAGTGTATTACGCTAACCAAAATAAGCCAGAGAAAGATAAATATCATATGATCTCACTCATATGTGGAGCTTGAGGGGGAATTCCATATGTGAACACAGGAAGGGGATTAAAAAAAGAAGGAAGCAAACCATAAGAGACTCTTACAATAGAGAACAAACTGAGGATTGCTGGATGGGGAGGTTTAAGGGATGAACTAAATAGGTAATGGGAGTTAAGGAGGGCATTTGTTGGGATGAGCACTGGGTGTTCTACATAAGTTATGAAACACTAAATTGTACTCCTGAAACCAGTACTACACTAAATGTTAACTAACTTGGATTTAAATAAATTTTTTTTAAAAAGTGAAATAATATCTTTGCTGCCAATGTGGTATTAAATGCTTCACATTATAATTACATATCTATATTTAAATATCAAAATATAGAGTGATGATTAGTGAGATACAGGCAATAATAATACCTACATAGAAGGCTGTGTTGATCATTAAATGTGTTAATATACATAAAATGTTTGGAATACTAATAAAGGGCTCTAAAGCATCTATTATTACTATTATTATTGCCATTGTCTTAATGAGATTCATGGGAGAAAGATGAATAATTACAAAGCACTTCTAACAGCTTGATATTTTTCTATCTTTTAATTGATCTCAACTAACATGTACAATAGGTATTATTCTCAGGCCACAGAACAGGAAATGATGTCAGAATCTTTTCTTCAGTAAACAATAGCAAGGGCCAGTGCTGCTCTTCTTGTTTTTCCTATGCTTCCCTGTAGAATCTCAATATTCATGAGTAGGTACTCTTCTCAGCCCAGGTATCTATGTATAACCAAACCAAGAGATAATGTACTGATAAAGGTGTAACCCCCAGGTTCGACTCCCCCAATAGATATATAAAATTTTTTTACAAATTTTACTAATACAAATGATACATAGCATGTAATTTACAAATGATGATAAAGCAAATAATACACTTTTGTATAACTTCCATAAAGCTATTTGAATATCACCAAATGCTTTCTTTGACTTTCGTGTGTGTGTGTGTGAACTCTCACATCTCCAGCCATCCAATAGTTATACTAATTGATACTTGTGTCTATGTTAAAGACTGTGACAGAAGTGAAAGAAGAAAACATATGTTAGAACTTTCTTCATTCTCTAGTGACATGAATGACTTTCTTTTGTTGGATCAGATAATAGTCTATATTAGAAGCTTACTTTTTCAGTTTTTGTGCCATTCACAATATAATGGTTACACTTTTCAACTTGATCTAGAGTATTAATATTTTCTTGATCCACTAAACCAAACAATTAATTAAGCTCTGATTTGCAGTCAGTTTCCATGGTGTACGTACACTAACCATAGCTGATTTCAATCTACCAACATGGCATCACTGGTTGTGAAGTAACATTTTCACCTGCAGCAAAGTGAGATCACTGACATACTGTTTTATAATACGCATCCTGATCCAGGTCCGAAGTTATGCAACCTAAATGGACTTTGGCTACTGCCTATGGGATGAAAGACCCCAAAATTAGAATAACTTATGGTGCATATTGATCAGTTGGTATGTTATTATTTATTCATTTATTTATTTATTTATTTATTTTTAAGATTCATTTATTTATTTTAGAGAGGGAAATTGGACAGACAGACGGAGAGAGAGAGAAACTTAAGCAGACTCCCTGGTGAGCACAGAGTCCTATGTGGGATTGTATCTCATGACCCTGAAATCAGGACCTGAGCTGGAGTGAAGAGTTGCTTGCTTAACTGACTGCACCACCCAGGCTCCCCCATTTAGTACGTATTTTAAAAAATGAATCCTGTGTAGGTTCAGAATTTGTCACCACAAATATTTCAAATAATGCAGATATTCAGCCAGAGACACAGAAGCCTTGTTTGTTTGAGGGCCCACATGAGGCAGTTGCATTCAGAGTGTGCATTTGACAGGCCAGCCTCTGGGCATGGCATTGTAGCTGTAACAAACTGAGACATTTGGTTCTAACAAAGAGACCCACATCCATCTGTTACTAGGAAAGGAATTTTAGCTCCAATAGCTCTCTTGAGTTATTATACCTGTCTTCCACAGGCCCCCTTCCAGCCTGCACACACCTAAACTGGTATATCCAGACTTGGACTATATAGAGACTTTCTTCTTCAACTTCTTTTTGAAATAGTAACCTTTAGAATCTTACAATTTTTCTTTTATTTTTTACTAAATAGAAATTACAAAATGATAGTTCCAACTTCAAAATGACTTGATTTTAGAAGTACATTAATTTGATGTTTCATGGAAACTAGAAAATATTTTCAGCATTAAAAGTATTAAAAACTATCACAGCATTTCCCAGGCTTGCTTGCTTCAGTACCTTTAAGCCAAAACATTCTGGATATTAACATTATAAGTAAATTTTGAGTTCTGGGAAGCCTACTTTCGTTTAGCTTCATCTATTTAAAAATCAATATTTTTCTTAAACAAGTTCTACCAAATAAAATTACCAGTAACCTTCCCTTGTATCTTTAACTGTGTCTATTTTTCTTTTGCTTGTATACAATAACAAATCCACTGCATATATGTAAAGATAGGCATCACATGTTTTAATCTATTTGATACAGATATTTTGAAGGATGTCCTTAAATTTGGATTTATCATGTGTGTTCACATAATCATATTCAGATGATGCCCATTCTCCACACAACATGCAGCAGGCATTGACTCCTACCTTGCTCACCACCATCCAGTGGGTTTGAGATGAATTGTCAAGGAGGTAAGGAAGAAGAGATGGAGAAAGAGAAAGGAAACCCATAGGTTTTAATTGGCTCATTAGGTAAAGCTTTCCTGCACCAACTTTTTAACAAATCCAGCCTTTAAATAGTTAACTCTAGCTTGTAGGATACATTGCTTTTTAAGAAAGCTTTCTCTAACCCAATTTAATGTTGACTTTTAAGCAAACTTTGCATCATTTTAATTATCTATTCGATCTCAATTGTTATTGGAATTCCCTTTGCCTGTCTTTTCCATACCTATTTAAAAATATTGGGGCGCTTTCGGCTCGGGTCATGATCTCAGGGTCTTGGAATCGAGCCCCGCATCGGGCTCTCTGCTCCACGGAGAGCCTGCTTCCTCCTCTCTCTCCCTGCCTGCCTCTCTTGCCTACTTGTAATCTGTCAAATAAATAAACAAATAAAAAATATTATTCACACGTTTGCCATTAAACTGACACTGTCATTTACATATGTGATGGATTTTCACCTTAAAATGAAATTAGTGCAAAATGATAATAATCCGGATATAGAGTATTTCTAAGCATTGACTTTTTTAATCCTTAGTTTTGTGTCTTTGCTCCAGGTGGGAAAAGACTTTGTATATAAACAGAACATCACTTTCTTGATGTGTTCCAGCTTGTGAATTTTGCTTGAAGTTATGTGCTTTAGATAATGCCATCAATTATTTTTATTTTTATGTTTATGTTTGCAGTAAAATAAGCTTTTAGCTATATTTAGCGGTACTCTCTAACACGTCTCCTGCAAAGACAGTATCTTTTCCTTGTACTCCCTGCAAGGGTCAAATGAACTGAAACCTAACTAAATTAGCAAGCAACATAGAACTTGTTGTTTGTCAATATCAACCATATAATGCTTCCCTTTTATAATAGGTCTTTCAGGCTTCTATATTTTTCCTGCTTTTTGTAACAATACCTACTTTTTATTGTTCAGCAAAGAAAAGTTAAATACTTGTTCTTTTTTCACTCAACTAATTTCAAGTGATTATGTTTTCCCTGAAGTGTTAGTATATACATTTTCTCCTTCAGGGTCTGTTTTCAAGCATAAGATATAGAGGTTTAGTTGCTAATTGCTAAGCTCTCTAAATGATAAGAAAAGAGAGCTCAGAACTCGCCTTCCCAAGATATTGGTGACTCTGTGTAGTATTGATATTTGAAATTAACTAGCTTACTATCCCCATCCCCACAACCATACTTCAATTCCGCCCTACCCCCAAATGTTTCCTGATATCTCTGTGTGTCCATGGAGAAAAATCTCATACATATTCTGTTTGCAGACCATTAGCATCTGTGTGGAATTCCACAATACATCTTATCTCTACTTAGGCTGACATTTTTAAAAAAGATTTATTTAAATATCCTGGAGGAGACTCCTCGCTGAGCCTGACTCAGGGTTTCATCCCAGGACGCTGAGATCATGACCTGAGCCAAAATCAAGAGCCAGATGCTTAATTACCTGAGCCACCCAGATGCTCCCAGGCTGACATTTTTGAGGTAGATTTGGTCTTCCACTTCACCAGAATTCTTGGGTCTGTGTTGTCCTGCCATTGCTTTATTACTGATTTACTCTAGTTCTGTTGCTATACTAAATACTACTGCTATGTCTCATGCATGTATGGGTATAGGGACCCATTCCAAAAGTAACACTTTCTGTGACTTCAGTCATGTAGCTGAAATTTCACTTCAAAAAATGGTGTCTTCAAATGCTGCCTCTACACGTTACTTCGAAAAGATTCGAGGGGTGCCTGGGTGGCTCAGTGGGTTAAAGCCTCTCTCCTCAGCTTGGGTCAGGATCCCAGGGTCCTGGGATCAAACCAGGCATTGGGCTCTCTGCTCAGTGGGGAGTCTGCTTCCCCCCTCTCTCTGCCTGCTTCTCTGCCTACTTGTGATCCCTGTCAAATAAAATAAATAAAATCTTAAAAAAAATATGATTCGAGTCTGTTGGGACTTGGTTCACCTGAGAAGGATAACAAAGGCTAAGTCATCGGACTTGAAAAATAGAGAATTCACCTTTGCCTCATATAAAAGGGGTCTTGAGGACATGTGGGCAAGTAGATCCTTCTATCCTGTTGTTCTGCTGTCCTCATCTACAGCAATGCCTCTTACGGTCGACACGGTCCAAGATGACTCCCTGAGTTTGAGCTATCACACCCACACACAAGACACCAGGAGGAAAGCCTGATGAAGGGTGTGACAGTTTGAAGATTTGTTTAGCAAATGTTCATTTGACAACCCTTCTCATTTTGGGCAGATTATGCTGCCCACCACATTGATGTTAGGCTTGGCCATATAACTTGCTTTGGTAATAGAATACTACTGAATTTAAAGGGTAGTAGATACCAGGTGACTTCTTTTCTATGGGACTGTATTTGTTTTCTATGTTATTAATGGATATTTCTAGATAGCGAGATTAAGGACAATTGTACTTTCTCATTTATATACTTTTTTCTGTGATCACTACTTTTTTTTTTAACCATACAAATATATTGCATGTTATTTTAAAAAAGGTTCTTAAGTGACATGGATAAAACACAAACCAGTTTGGCCATTCCTGTTTTTGGAGATCATAAAGCAATTAATACAATTACTTTGCTAGCATTAGCAGCCAAGTGGATTGAGTCTTTAAAACAGCTTTTTAAAAAAATCTGTTACTGTTATTTAAACATTTTTAGATAAAATATAAAACTCAATAGGATCAGTACAAATTATAGGGAGTTTAATTTTTAGTGCCATCAAATTTGCTAAAGGCACATTGTAAAGCCCATTTAAAATGCTGACTTTTTAAGTGTTAGTAAAGATATATTAATTAAGAATTTCCAGTTCTTGACCCATTAATGCTGTTCTTTATAAATACATTGGGAAATATTCATTTAATACTTCAGCAGTTTTATTGTCCTTCCTATCACATTTCTCATTTCATGCCGAAGAGCTCTAATTTCTTCCTTGATTAAACTTTTGCAGTGATAATAATGAAATTGTATTTTAATTATGAAAAATCTTTATCTACAAGGATTTGATATCTTTCTTACTTGGATTATTATTGTCCTTCAAGTTCATACCATCACTTTATTTCCATATCTTAGCTGCATGTTATTTTATTTTTTAAATGAGAATTAACATCTTTTAGCTAATTTTTAATTTATTTAGTGAAGCTCATTTATTAATTTTCCTTTTCATTAAAGTCAGGTATACAGTAATTCATTGATTTAGTTTCTAATACAGAAGTTTATATGATGATGTACAGAACCAGAAATACAAGTGTATGGTTGCACAGAATAAGGATTTTTGAGTATTTCTTACTGTATTCTTCAATAATATAATGAGATTATCTCCATATTTCTACATATTCATATCTTTGTTTTTGTAGTACATTTTATTTTGTGTCAAATGTTATAAAAGTAGACAAGCATCTATGAGTCTGTATGGACACAGAATATTCTCACATTGTTTGTTAGGATCCATCAGAACACAGAATGAAGTAGGAAAAAAAAAAAGATAGTTTAGTTCTACTATTTCCTGGCTCTTTCACTTGTCTTTTATGTCCTCCCTCTAAGCCCCATTGCCAGACAGAGTTCTTCACTTTTTAATAAAGAAATTAAGTGGTAGTCACTTTAACACGTATTTTGTCTCCCACTCTTCCTCCTCTTTTTCATTATGTTTTCCCCAGATCACCTGCTTAGCTTTGTTGTTCAGTGCTCATTCTTTCTTCATTCTATACTGTCTTCTTGGGTGGTTCCCTTCCATAACTATGGCTTCTAATACTATACACAAATTACTCTACATTTATATGTCTAGGGCATGTCTCTTCTTTTTTAGACATATATATTGAATTCCTTCTTTGAACTTCCTCTCCAATGGATGTGCCATAAAATTACCTTAACTCAAATGCAACTTTGTTTTCCTTCACCTTTTTTCCTCATTGCCAGTAAATGGCACCACCATCCAAATGCTGTGTAGCCTTCTAGGTTTCTATTTCAGACATCTATTTCCAGTCCATAACATCCTTTCAAATTCCCCTCCTAAAACTTTGCAGCCTATCTGTTTTTCAAAATCAACAGTTAACCCAAATCACTATCATCTCAAACTTATATGCATGGACATTCTCCTTCAATCCTCTATCCTCACTGCAAAAAGAGTTTTCTTATTCAAAGTCAAACCTTATGATTCACTCCAGCTTTCAATAACATTCTTTTCTTCCCAGACTTCATAGACTAAGAAGCAACATTCCTGCCATGGCTCCTAAGGCTTTGGTAGATTTTCTCTGGGCCATCCTGTACAGCTATTCTTCTACTGTTCTTTATATTTCAGACCCAGTGGGCTTTTAATCAATATTTCAACATGCCACACACCCTCTAGCTTTAACTCCCATGGTTAAGCTTTATATAGTTATTTGTATTCATTCAAAAACTCTCATCTCCAAAGTCACTAACTTAGGGCACATGAGATATGCAAAGGCATTGTCATCAAAACTTAGTACTGAAATATTAAAGCTATAAAATAATTTAATCATACTGTTAATATCAACATTATACTGATAATGATAAGAACAACAGCTAACATTCATGGAACAGTGTCGAAGTATCAGGCACTGCTATGTGCTTTATATGGATTATCTCACCAAACTTTATAAAACCCATAAGGTATTAAGTTACAAGTATTCTCATATTTTACAAAAACAAAATGTGAGGCTTAGTGATAAAGTAACTTGCCTGAGGTCACATGTTTAACAAGTGGTAAAGCAAAGAGGCAAAATCAAGTAATGGGGCAACAGAGTTTATGTGTCTCACTACCATGTAGCCTCAGAATCTAGATTCTATTTCAGCTTAAAAAGCAAGAAAGTGGGACATCTGGGTGGCACATTTGGTTAAGTGTGCAACTCTTGGATTCAGTTCAGGTCCTGACCTCAGTATTGTGTGATCGAGCCCCACATTGGTCTGTGTGCTCAGCACAGAGTCTGCTTAAGACTTTCTCTCCCTCTTCCTCTGTCCTTACCCCAGCTCTCTCTCTCTCTCCCTTTCTCTAAAATAAATTAATAATTTTTTTTTAAAGCAAGAAAATATGATCTGTATCATATGTTAAACTAGTATAAAACTATTGACATGTCAGAGCTAAAATGTACTGTACACACTTTTAAATCCCCTCATACTTCTACATGTAATCTGATTTTGATTAGCTAATCAAAATCATCATCTTAGGGTTCTGAAGTTGTAAAAATCTTGTCAACTTACATCTGAGAAAAGGCATTCCATTAGAATAATAGAATGTTTAGTTTTCTTTTAATATTCCTTTTCTTTTACTACTCCTTATTCCAAGATGGAAAAAAAGTGGCATTTTTTTTTCTTTAGGCTTATATATCAGTTTCTTTTGCTGTTTAGCCTCTAACTTAAAAATTACTTAAATTTAATTAAGTGTTTTACTTAAAGGACATTTGGTAATGTGGATTTGGTTGTTGCTAGTATTCCAAATAAGTAATACTAAATGTAGTGTTATGGTAGAGGACAATAATATTCCTTAATCATCAAGGAGGGATCATCTCCCATGCCTCGGTGTTATGCAGTAAACAATGTCATTGTGATTGAAATTTGGTTATCGAAAAGAACAGCAAAGATGTTGGACAAATGGTAAGAACTTAGATGTGCAGTCAACCAGACCATGTTGTTTTATTTTATAGTCAATGTCTAAAAAAATGTATAGCACATAGATTCAGAGTTAAAGATGAGATGGAGAGAGGGAGATAAAGTAGAGAAAAAGATAGAAAGAAATAGCTATAGATATGCGTATTTTAAAACCTACAGCACAGTTTGTCAAACACACATATACCTATATGTGGATGCCAGTTCTATTAAGATTTTATACTTAATAAAATATTGTGTATGTCTTCACTTATCTTTGTACTTTTTGTTGGTTTTCCCATTACAATTACAGTTCAATGGGACACTTCATATGTATCAATATATGTTTTTAAGCTGTTTTTATATATAATGTAACTAGTGATCTAAGGGTGCCGCTTTATAACTTCCAGAACAATACCTAAGCTTCAAGTTAAAAATGGCACATTCCTCCCACAATGGAGGTCCAGTTTGTTGAGAATATGGCACATCCATTCAGAGCAACCAAGAAAAGATGATTTTCTAAGCCATCATCCCTAAGGACCAAGCTACATGCACCATTCAATTCTGGCAAAAACTTGATAAGAAGTCATAAAGATACAATTCTTGATTTAGAACACCTTTATATGAGAACGGATAATGTCCAATGTTCTAGCAATGCCATTAATACCATCGTGAACATTGATGAGTTGCTTGCCAGAGAAAAAAAAGTGTGACTCTACTTGAATATGAAATAAAAGCTTCTTCCTCAGACTTCCAACATTTTGTCAGTTGAAATCCAGTATATAGAAAGAACTACAACCAAAGAAATTTTTCAAAAGCATAAATTGGCAAATGAAGAGACATTTCAGAACATTAAAAATATCAGCAGCATTGAATATTGGCAAGATAGTAGGATAACTAGAACTCTCAAACATGTCAAAATAGTACACCCGTGTAGAAAATAGGTCTGGAATTTTTAAGGGGAGAGGTGTGATCCAGAAATTCCAGTCTCAAGTATTCACCCAAGAGGCACAAAAACTTATGTTCATAAAGTAACATACAAACAAGGAAAGTGAAGCTTTACCCAGATTCAAAACTGAAAAGACCAGGTGTCCATCAGTGGATAAACAGACTATAAACAGACTATATTTTATTCCTATAGTGAAATCCTATACAGAAGTCATGAGTTATAGATACATGCAAAAATATGTATGAATTTTCAAAATCATGTGGTGAATGAAGAAACTTATAAAAAGAGTGCATTCCATGTGAGCCTAATTAAATAAAATTCTAGAATATACAGTACCCATCAATGGTGAGAAAATGATGTGGACACAGATATTGGTGAATTTAATAGTCAGTACTAATGTTCTCAAACTCCTTATAGGTTTGGGTTATATTATAGTTGTTAAAATATACAGCAAGGGGCTCCTGGGTGGCTCAGTGGGTTAAGCCTCTGCCTTCGGCTCAGGTCATGATCTCAGGGTCCTGGGATCAAGCCCCGCATTGGGCTCTCTGCTCGGCAGGGAGCCTGCTTCTCCCCCACCCCCACCTCCGCCTACCTCTCTGTCTACTTGTGATCTCTCTCTGTCAAATAAATAAAATAAATAAAATCTTTTAAAAAAAATACACAGCAAAAGTACTTTTTAAGGTTAGTATTTTTAATGCTTGTCGAAAAATAAACACTGAAAATTTCTTTAAACATTTTATTTATTTATTTGAGAGAGAGCACAGAAGGAGAGCAAGAGGGAGAAGCAGACTCCCTTCTGAGCAGAGAGCCCGATACAGGGCTCGATCTCTGGACCCTGAGATCATGACTTGAGTTGAAGGCAGATGCTTAACAGACTGAGCCATCCAGGCACCAACACTGAATTCTTATTAATGTGAAATATTTAGAGAGAAAAGTATGATCTTATCAATTTAAAATGTATTAAAAAGAAGGATGTACAAGTTGGATAAAAGGTTAGAAAGACAGATAAGTAATCAAACAGGTATAGTAAGATTTTAATGATAATTCCACATGGTAATTATATGGACACTTATTATAAAATTACTTTATTTTTGCTGCATGCTTGAAAATGTTTCATAACCAAATGCTGAATAAATAAATTATTAGAAAAATGCCATAAATGGGGCACCTGGATGGCTCAGTCATTTGAGCATCTCTTGATTTAGGCTCAGATTTTGATCTGAGGGTCATGAGATTGAATCCTATATCAGGCATGGAACTGGCTTAAGATTCCCTCTCTCCCTCTCTTTTAGACCCTCCCCCCATAAAATAAATATATAAAAATGAAAATAAAATATTATAAAATAATAATAGTATAAAATATTAATAAAAATTAGGAAAATGGCATAAAAGGCACACATTATTTTTGCTAATATTAATCAGGCATAATATTTACATTTTAGTAAATATAACCAGAATAAAAAGAAACATAAGGAAATTATAATTATTGCAGAGATTTATTGCAGATCTTTTAGATAAATACATGAATTGGGATGGCTATTTTATTTATTTAAGAAGTTGGTACAAATTCTTTCATATTCTACAGAAATCCTAAGTCTATTTGCAGTTGGAATAGTCTCTAAAAAAAACTTACCTTTCAGTAACTATTAACCCTCAGCATGCAATTATAGGTATTTCTAATCAGCATCTATATTATTTTTTGAAAGATTTTACTTATTTATTTGACAGAGAAAGAGAGAGATCACAAGTAGGCAGAGCAGCAGGCAGAGCAGCAGGTGGGTTGGGGGGAGGAAGGTTTCCTGCTGAGTAGAGAGCCCAATGCAGGGCTCTATCACAGGACCCTGAGAGCACAGCCTGAGCCAAAGGCAGAGGCTTAACCCACTGAGCCACACCGGTGCCCCAGAATCCATATTATTATACAGCCAAGAGAATGATTTCAACTTTAACACTAACCTTTACATATCTTACAATTTTTATGTTACTAAACTTACTCTTTAATTCAGCTACCATTTTGTTTTTCATATAAAGACATTCTTGATGAAAAAACAATGTGTACATTAAATTCTGACATAAACTTCTTATGGTAGGTGATTAATTTGGAAGGTTGCAGCTAAGCCATTTAACAAAAAACTTAAACTCCAAACCACATTTGTTGATGATACCATCCATCATAATATAATACAGTTCATGGGTGCATGGGTGGCACAGTTGGTTAAGCATCGGACTCTGTTTCAGCTCAAGTTATGATCTCAGGGTTGTGAGACTGAGCCTGGAATTGAGCTTTGCCCTCAGTTGAGAGTCTGCTTGAGGATTCTCTCCCTCTCCCTTTGCCCCTCCCCCAATCTCTCTCTTTCTCAAATAAATAAGTAAATGTTTTTAGAAAATATGATACAGTGCAGAACTCATTGCATTTGCTAGAAACAACGCTGAGACACACATACTTAAACACACACACACACACACACACACACACACACATTTTTAATGCAACTGGGAATTCTCTTGTATAAAAGATCCAAAAGGACAAACCAAACTAAAAAACAAAAAACGAACAACAAAAAAAAAAACCCGAAACTGTTTTTTTAGTACACCTTCTGAAACTCACCATGTGTGTTTCCCTATACCCGACGTGATCTATACCCTGTTGAGAGAAAAGAATATGCACTCGGGTATTGCCATGGTAATATATTGCCATACAAATTTCTAAATGCATGATATTTTGTTTTTGTTTTCATTTTAAGTTAACACCTTCCATTCTAATGACAAAGCTCATTTCAGTAGCACTGATATAGACATTTGTGGAGGTAAATCTGCCTGTGGTTCAACACTTAAGGGAAGCTAGAAGGAACTCTTTACCTTGAAGACTTTAGATAACTAGCACATTTTGGGAATAGTGTATAAGCCTAATAATGTATATTAAAGAAAAGAAAAGAGCCCTGCAGTTTCAGGTATTAAACACACTTCATTGTGCAAAACATTGGAAGCAGTAGAATCCCTATCCCTCTCAGAGCCAGTGCAGCTAACTTACGGACCGGGATAAGTGAGGGACACTTTACAGTAGTAAACAAGTTCAGTAAAGCCACATGGTCTTCATTTCCAACAGAGCCACACTGAGCAATGAACAAAACAAGGAGAATCAGAGTTTGTGGTTTATAAGGAGATTGATAATGTAACTTCATTTTTCTTTTCTCTGGTATTTGCACAATGACCTTTAGTGTTGAGTAAATATATGGGGTTCTTGAAAAATTTAACTGTGGGAACCAGAGAGAGAAAGAGGAGAAGGGAGGAGAGAACGTTGCTTTAAGTTCTGTTTATGTGAACAGAGGGGTCTCCAACAAATAATTTTGGGGAAAATATTTTCACATTTTGATCTTAATTAGATTTGATATTCTATTTGACCTTATATGTTATTGTTATCAAGTAACCTTTACATTGCTTACTACTAGAGAGAGTGAGTAATAATTTCTTGCATAAAACAGGATTTAAGTGCTTTGACAGTTCAATGAAGTTGGTTTCCATTTGCAACTAGAATAAACTCTTGACCTCATGACAGTAAGCAGGCACAGACAGGAACTGTTGCTGCTGAAGAAAAAACAACACCATATAGAAAAGGAGAAAGCAAACAAACAAAAACCATATTTCAAAGATGTCAGCCTGATAGGAAGAGAGATTTTTTTTTTAATATCCCCACTGCAAGCAGTGTGAAATCCTCCTTTAAGACATATTACAAGTAGTACCTGACTCCTATCTCTCTGGCAGAACATGCCATCATTTAAATTTATCTGAATCACTAAGACATAGAATTTAAGGTAGACATCATTTTATAGTTTCTTTACAATAATCTGTGTCAACTGAATTTTATTTTTTATTTATTTTTTTAAAGATTTTATTTATTTATTTGACAGAGAGAGAGATCACAAGTAGGCAGAGAGGCAGGCGGAGAGAGAGGGGGAAGCAGGCTCCCCGCTGAGCAGAGAGCCCGATGAGGGGCTTGATCCCAGGACTCTGAGATCATGACCTGAGCCGAAGGCAGAGGCTTTAACCCACTGAGCCACCCAGGTGCCCCATGTGTCAAACTGAATTTTAATATGTCAAAAATACCCATAACTTTATAAGCGATCTTGAAAAAATAGAAACTGTTTAAATGTATAATTTAGTGTTAGTTAAAATTCGAGATATTTTAAAATTGTATTTTGACATTTTAAATATAAGAAGTTTTTTTAATGTTTCAATGTGCTTAATTTAATAATTAAATCATATCACACATGGTTATATTGTGAGAAATGATGAGAACTAAAGAGTTATGTCCAATTTGGGTGAGTAAGTCACCCCTTTCAGCTTAGTTTGTGTGTCTATAAATTATGTAACTTAAATTGTGTGACTATAGCATGAATAAATGTTTCTGTAATGAACAGCCTAGGCATACAAACTCATTAAAGAGTCAAGAAAACATTTTGCTTTTTCTTGTCCCATTTGTTCTTTTGGACTTATCACTTACTTCTAAACTCCTTTTCACTATATTCAGAAAACCCCCTGTGAGAAGTTTAGTTGCTCAGTGTCTAAGGGCATTGTTCTTAATGCTTACAAAATTGCTGCTCTCCTACATTGATTTGGCCAAAACTGCTTTTCCATGCTTCTCAAACCTGTGACACTAAGTGATACCATTCTTAGAGCTGTAACTGACCCCTGTCACAGACATTACGAGCACTAGTTTCAGGTATGGCGGGCCTGGAGAGTTCCTAACTAACGCTGACGAAACCTAACATATTTACCAACTGAACTCACTTCCTTAGAACTATAGTGTGAAGAGGCCCTCCTATGTTTTGGTCCTTCAGAAGGGGTAATCCCATTCTCATACACACACACACACACACACACACATGCACACACAGAGAATGTACACACTGTTTATATATGTATATACATAGATAGATATTTCTTTATGATATTGCTCTCAAAGCAATCCTACCTGTCAATCCTAAAATTGTTAAGTAATTGTCTCAATGTTTGGTATTTTTTCATGGAGCCCCTGACCTTTGATTTCACTACCATGCCAAATAAAAGTCCATCAAGGCTGGTCTTAAGAACACTCTTAGTGACACATTGCTACATTTAAATATGTCCCTTCCTTCTGATGATCAAGCTAATGTTACTGAATAAGTAGATATGCCTCATTCTCTTTTCTCTTAAGATGAATTATTACCTAGGAAACATTCTCTTAAAGCCTTAGGCATATTATAGATTCCTTTATGAATTTTCCATCTATTTTCTTTAAAAAGGCAGACATAAATATCAAGGGCTATAAATAAATAAAATAAAATTTCTAGGAAGTATTGAGGCTCAACTGAAATGGTTGACCATAATACAACAAAATAATGAATATTTTTGTTTTATTTAGTTTTTATTCATTAGTCTATCACTAATTATTTTTAAATAAACATAAACCATTTACTTTGGTTAGTCCAGGCTTGGGATTTTTGCCAGGCAATTTTGACAAGGAAAACAGGAAAAGATTTTGCCAGATTTTAAAATATGAATCATAGAATCATGTAAAACATAAGAAAGTGAACTAAATTTAGAAAAAGAGAGAGAGAGATAAACCAAGAAACAGACTCTTAGCTATAGAGAACAATCTGAGGGTTTCTAGAGGGGAGGTGGGTGGGGGATGGGTTAAATGGGTGATGGGTAGTAAGCAGGGCACTTGTTGTGATGAACAGTGGGTATTATATATAAGTGAAGAATCACTAAATTCTTCACCTGAAACCAATATTAGACCATATGTTAACTAGCTGGAATTTAAATAGTAACTTAGAAGAAAAAACTAAAAATAAAAGAAAATGAATTAAGAATTGTGTGGATAGACAAGGAGTAAATATTTTAATACTTAATAAGCCAGACAAAGAAGTAGGTTTTAGCAAGAAAGAAGGAAGGATAAGACAATGAAGTTGGGTCTTTTTATTGAAAATTGGGCAGTTTCAAATTACATTAAGGTTTAGGATGTACACATAAGATCCATCTGATGTGGATAGGAGAGCAGCGTTGAGTCAAGAGGCCAAGTATTACAAAACCTATCAAATTAAAAAACAATTGAGTATAGTTGGCACGTGATGTTATATTAATTTCAGGTGTACAACATAGTGAGTCAGCCTCTATATGCTATGCTCACCACAAGTGTAGCTACTGTCAGCATACAGCGCTGTTACAATATCATTGACTATGTTCCCTAGGCTGTGCCTTCTATTCTGTGACTTATTTGTTCCATAAATAGAAGTCTTCATGATGACTCTAATGGTCACAAATGTTTAAATAAATAGAAATTTCACAGAGCAAACAGAGCATACTCACCTAAGACTTGTAACAAAGACAAAGAATATAATGAGGGGGCAAGAAAGCAAGTAAGTTAGCATCAGAGGTCTGAAGGACCTCTAGGGTCAAACCACCCCCAGAGTTTTCTTATTCATTCAAGGCTATCCTTTGCCTTTGAAGTGAACCAACACAATGTTTGTGATGAATGATAGTTTCAGAAGACTTCTTTTTTTTTTTTTTAATTTTATTTATTTGAGAGAGAGAGAGACAGTGAGAGAGAGCATGAGAGGCGAGAACATCAGAGGGAGAAGCAGACTCCCCAT
This sequence comes from Mellivora capensis, assembly GCA_004024625.1. Lineage (NCBI taxonomy): Eukaryota > Metazoa > Chordata > Mammalia > Carnivora > Mustelidae > Mellivora > Mellivora capensis. The sequence continues at coordinate 19,601 of PISX010011013.1, read as the reverse complement.
GGAGCTGGGAGCCTGAAATGGGACTCAAACCTGGGACTCTGGGACCGTGACCTGAGCCAAAGGCAGTTGCTTAACCAAGTGAGCCACCCAGGCACCCCAGAAGACTTCTAACAAAAGCTTCCGACTATGTCTTTTATGCCTCTCTGGTCCAACTGCTTGGTGAAAACTATTCATAAATATACTGGACCTGGGTGTCAGGAGAGGAGTTTTGGCTTTAAAAGAGTACCTCATGAATCATTACTTTGTTAGTTAACTCACTAACCCTTGTCTTGGCCAAAAGCCAAAGCTAGACTCCTTGGCCTCCTTAGGGATAAGCATAAATATCTCCCAATCCAACTGTAACATAACGCTGGCCTATATAATGATCTGTCCCCTTGCAGGGTGACCACGGTAAAGTCACTTGCATTATGACAAAGAGTTGGTGGTCGTGTAAGCTGCTAATTTCTATGAGGAATTATCTAGGATTTGGTGATAAAAAACAATGAGAGTACTTTAGAATTAAGAGAGTATACTCAAAGTTGCCAGTTTTTTATACAAATATTGGTCACATATAGCTTCACAAGACTGGAAAGAATGGAAGGAGGTTCATTCTACCTTCCATCCTCAAAGGATGTTATGAAACCTCCCTAATCATTTCTTTGAGTTTACTCAGCCTGCCATAACAGAAATACCATAGACCAGATGGTTTAAAAACAACAGAAATTTATTTCTTCCAGTTCTGAGGCTGGTTCCAAGCAGATTAGGTGTCTGATGAGAGCCCACTTTCCGGTTCCTAAATGGTGCTTTCATGCGGTGACCTCACACAATGGGAGGACACCCTGCGAGTGCTGAGGGCTGCCTGTGAGGCCTCTTTTATAAGGGCACTAATTCCAGATATGACGGCTCCAACCTCATGACCTAATCACTTCTACAAGGTCCCACCCCTTAATACCATTGTCTTGGGGATTCGAATTTAAATATATGAATTTGGGAGGTGAATTTAGGACACACATATTCAGCCCATAGTCTCATTCATTCAAACATATTTATTGTCACCTCCTTATAATTAAAAAAATTCCATAGGAAAATATGCTCTTCATACATACAAAAATTGCATAGGTTCCAGTTAGAAATTATGAAGCTTTTCCTAACAAGTTGTTATGTGTAGAACTATTACTATTAAATTGAATTCTTAGTAAAGTACTTCATAATTTTTTAAAGACTTTATTTATTTATTTGAGAATGAGAAAGAGAGCACAGTGGGGAAGGGAGAGAGAAAAGCAGAGTCCCCTCTAAACAGGGAGACTGACTTGGGGCTTGATCCCAGGACACTGGGATCATGATCTGATTGGAAGGCAGACGCTTAACTGGCTTACTCATCCAGGCACCACAAACTTTGTAATTTTAAAGTTACTTTTATCTTTGCTACTTTATTAATTTAGAAAACAAAAATCACAATTTTGGAAGTTAATTAGGAAAACCATGGTTTGTTTCATGTTTGCTTACTGAAAGCTTTAGCTATTTCACTGTGGCTTTGAAAGTTAGTTTACAGTGTAAATATCTCTTGTCCTTTTCACCAATAATGCACTCTTAAGCAATACAATTGACTTAAATCACAAGAAATTTGGCAATATTAATGCCATTAGTCTTTCCAGATGAAGAGTTTCCCGTATATGTGTATGTAAATTGATTGATAGCCATAAACTCATTCAAAGCCCAGGAAAAAGCTAAGTAACGTCAAGCAGTTGGCAACTCTGCAGATCCATCAAAGAAATACCTCATTGCTCCAGAGACAATGACAGGAACTCATGTTGAATCTGACAGGTTCATTGACATTATCTCTAAGAAGACCACATTTCAGTGCAGTTGCATTAGGCTACAAACAAACTGCTCCCTGCTCGTAGTCCTTGAGGAAAAGACATGATTCACACCATCAGATACTGCACAGAAAGGCAATGAGCGATTACGGCTTACATGAGGTGCCGTAGACATGCTTTATACTCTCCATAATCTCTTTGAATCGCATTAGTCCAAAATATCCTGCTATTTTAAATAAATAACAACAGCCCAAAATATGTGCCCAGAAGGTTGCTGAGAACTCTGAAGGGAATCATGAGGTATAAATTAAGCCCTTGCCTTCATGGATCTTGGGGAGCTAGTTGTGTCCTTGTTCTACCTCTTACTGATTTTAGGGCTTTGGCCTTTGGACCTATACTAGCATCAGATGTGCATATTTAGTTATACATCAAATGTGTGATGTTGAAAGTAAATGTTATTTGAAATTCAGAAAGTAAATGTTATTTGAAATTGATCCCTATGTAAACTGTGTAATAAAGGTTGGCATTGAGTTCGGTTTTAATTGATGATATGAGTGGAAAAAGGGGTGATGAAATGAGCAGAAAGAAAATGAAACAAAAGGCATAAACATATGAAAGACTAGGGTGCCAGAGTAGCTCAGTTGGTTAAGCTTTTATTGCACTCACGTCATGATCTCAGGGTCATGAGATAGAATCCCATGACCATGAATCCCCTTAATGATTCTCCCTCTCCTTCTCCCTCTGTACCTTGACCCCCAGTGCACATGCTTTCTCTCTCTCATAAAAAAAGAAAGAAAGAAAGAAAGAAAGAAAGAAAGAAAGAAAGAAAGAAAGAAAGAAAGAAAGAAAGGAAGAAAGGGGAAAGAGAGGAAAGAAGGAAGAGAAAATGAAAGAAGGAATGAATGGGGGAGGAAGGAAGAAAGGAAGGAAGGCGGGCAGGCAGGCAGGCAGGTAGGCAGGCTAGGAGATGTTACATGATCTAAGAGAAACCTCCTCCAAAAGGAGCTGTTTGCAATTTAGGGCTACAAATCAAAATTTGAGAGGAGTAGAGTTGGATGAATTGAATGATGAGGGTCATGAAAGGTTTTGAACTGTAGGAAAAACTCCCAGTCCCAGCTAGATGTAGTTTTCTCAACTATGAATATTTTAAAATTATGGTTGGAAGGATGAGAAAATCATAAATGTTCAGGAGTGTTGATCATTTGACATTGTGAAAATTGGAGATGAAAGAGCCAGGAGTTAAGATGACAATTACAATGATACTTTTGCTTCTGGGCAAGTTTTAGTGTAAGACATCAGGAGAAATAGGAAATAGGAAATAGACATGAATGACATTTCAACAGATGAACAGTGTCTTATAATTTATTAAAGCAGTGAGAATAACAAATGGGCTTTGTTTGTCTCTTCTCAAGTGCTTTTTAATCATGAAACAAGTATTAGCAGAACTAAAAATTTGGGGGGACAACTACTGAGAAGTATGCTTATTTTGTTATTGAAAGGCCATGCATGCTCTTAGTTTTAAAAAGTATATCTAGGGTTTTTTGTTTTCAAACTTTTTATCTGTATTTTGTACTAGTCATCTCACATCACACAGTTAATCCTACAATTTTTCTATACTTTCTTTTTTGCAAACTTAACTATATATTTTAGAAATTTTCAGGCATATTCAGAGAATAGTATCATGAGCTTTAATTTCCCTGTCATACAGCTTCAACAAATTGACTATGTCTCCATGCAACCTCTGTCTCTATTTTATATTTTTTAATTTTATTTTATTTATTATATTTTATTTATCTTCTAAAAGATTTCATGTATTTATTTGAAAGAGAGAGTGCACACAAGCAGGAAGGGGGTGGGCAGAGACAAAAAAGCTCAAACATACTCCACACTGAGTGTGGGGCCCAATGTGGGGTCAAGGGGAGGCTCAATCTTATAACCCGAGATCACGACCTGAACCAAAACCAAGAGTCAGATGTTCAACCGAATGAGCCACCCAGGAGCCCCTCAGTCTTTATTTTAATTATTATGATTATTTCTAGAGGTTTTTCTAATGAAATTTAAAAACTTGTCTTTTCTATCGACTTTTATTGCCTTATTATGATTTATTTGGTTTATTTTTTTATATATTACAGATATTGAAAAGGGAAACAAGGTGCCTTAGAGTTTGGAAAGGACGAAAAAAAAAAAGATGTGGAATACCAGGTTTAGACTAACTGAGGAGAGAGTTTACTGGTAAATTAGAAAAAAAATCTTAAAATGAAAGGATGTAAAGAGGGGAAAAATAAAATCAAAGGCCCATTCCACTGTCTTCAAAAGTTATTGGAACATAGCGGTGTCTATTCTGTATCTGTGCTTTTAGTCCAGCCAGTGTACTCACAGAATTTGTGGATTTGTGGATTATTAAAATAGATTAGTCTATTTCCAAGGTAATCAAAATTTTTCTTGTCTTTTCGAGAACTAATTCTTGAAATTAATAATTTCAAGAAATAATTAATTCCTAATTAATAATTTCAAGAAATAATTAATTCATATATACTTATGAATAAAATTAATAATTTCAAGAATAATTAATTCATAATTAATAATTTGAAGAATAATTAATTCTTGAAATTAAGAATTCTTGAAATTAATAATTCTTCTTGTCGTTTCCATCTATATTGAGCTTGTGTGATGGTTCTAAGTCCTGACTGTTTTCCATTAGGCCCAAACCTAATCCTTTCTTCATAGCTTGAATTCTTCCTGGTCACATGTTCACATTTGATGAGGATGAATATAAAATAGAATGCAGGGGCGCCTGGGTGGCTCAGTGGGTTAAAGCCTCTGCTTTCGGCTCGGGTCGTGATCCCAGGGTCCTGGGATCGAGCCCCACATCGGGCTCTCGGCTCCGCGGAGAGTCTGCTTCCTCCTCTCTCTGCCTGCCTCTCTGCCTACTTGTAATCTCTGTCTGTCAAATAAATAAATAAAATCTTTAAAAAAATAAAATAAAATAGAATGAAGCATCCTTGAATCCCCCTGCTGCAAGTGGGTTAGACCTAGAGGAGACTGTTAGGTGACATTTTATTCAATTCCCTTATTGCTTATATGTTTATTTGGCCTTTCTAATTCTCAATGATTTGTCTTGGTATGTTTTGTTTCTGTGGCTGGGTAAACTGGGGAGGGCCTTGGGCCCTGAAGGCCCGAAGATGTCACCAAAGGTTCTTGGTCTCCTCATGAGAAAGATTTCAAGGACAGACGATGCAGCTGAGTAACAACAAAGGTGGGAAAGTTTATTAGAGTGAAATTATGCTCTTGAGATGTGAGAGTGGGTAAGCTGGAGAAAGAGCTGTGGTGGGGGGAGAACATAGGGTTTCTATCTTTTATTGACAGTAATTAAAAAGGAGGTGAAATGTTTATCACTTAGGACAGAGATTTCTTAGAAGCTGGGTTTTTTGCTTTTTCTTCCTTATTTGATCAGGGGTTTCCTGTCATGGCACCCACCATCTTGCTCTCATCTGGTTTAATGGGCTTCCTGGAAAGTGTTCCCAGGATAGGCCTCTGATTTTCCCCAAAGATGGCCATAACTTCCCCTTTGCTGGCCTCTGGGTGTCCTGTTAGAACCTAATTAACTGCCTCTAACATTTCTAGGAATGTATCCATTTCTTCTAATTTATCCAATATGTTGCCATGTAATTGTTCATAGTAGTCTCTCATAATCTTACTTATTTCTGTGGCATCAGCTGTAATATCTCCTTCATTGTAATTTTTTTATTTGAGTCTTTTTTTTTCTAAGTTAGCCTAGCTAAAAGTTTGTCAGTTTTGTCTTGTCAAAGAGCTCACCTCAGATTTGTTTATCTTTTCTGTTGTTTTTCTAGACTATATTTCATTTATTTCTGCTGTAGTCATTATTAAATTCTTCCTATATCTAGGTTTGCATTTAGTTTATATTTTCTAGTTCCTTGAGGTTTAGTTATGCTGTTTGAGATCTTTCTTTTTGTATTTCTTTTTTCCTTTGTCTCATTATATGTTTTGATTTCCCTTTTGATATCTTCTTTGACCCATTGTGTGCTCCTGGAACCTGTTGTTTAATTACCACATTTTTATAAGTTTTTCAGTTTTACTCCCGTTTTTTATTTATAATTTCATAACATTGTGGTCAGAAAAGATACTTGCTATGATTTCCATTTTCTTAAATCTGTTAAGACTTGTTTTGTGGCCTAACATATGATCTGTGCTGAAGAATGTTCTATATTTGCTTGAGAAGGATGTGGATAGGATATTCTGTACCTGTTGGGATCATTTGGTCAACAGTCTTGTTCAAGTCTTTTGTTTACTGATTTTCTGCCTGGATAGTGTATCCATTGCTGAATATGGGGTACTGAAGTCCAGTACTGTTTTTAAAAATATTTTATTCATTTATTTCAGAGAGAGAGGGAAGGAGAGAGATCATGTGGGAGGGAAGGGGCTGAGGTAGGGGTGAGAGAGAGAATCCCAAGCAGATTCTCTGCTGATCATGGAGGCTGACATAGGTCTGGATCTCAAGACCCTGAGATCATGACATGAGCCAAAATGACCAGTAGGACTCTTAACTGACTGAGTCACCCAGGTGTCTCTGAAATACAGTACTATTATTGTATTGCTGTCCCTTTCTCGCTACAGTACTGTTAACATTTTCTTTATAAATGTAGCTACTCTCATGTTGGTTGCATATGTATTTCCCATTTTCTAGCCTCTTGATGAACTGACCCATTTACCACCACATAATGACTTTTGTTGCATGTGACCATTTTGACTTAAAGTCCATTTTGTCTCATATAAGTAGTGACTCTGCTCTCTTTCGGTTACCGTTGCATGGAATATCTTTTCCTTCACTTTAAGCCTATGCATGTCCTTATAGCTAAAGTAAGTCTTTTATAGGCAGCTTATAAATGGGTCTTTTTATTATTATTATTACTTTTTTTATTCATTTAGCCAGTCTATGTCTTTTGATTGGAGGGTTTAATTTATTATATTTAAGTTAACTATTCACAGGTAAGTACTTACTATTGATGTTTTTGTTTATTGTTTTCTGACTATATTATAGTTCCTTTCTTTCCTTTCTTCCTCTCCTATTACCTTCTTTTCTAAATTGATGTTTTGTTTTTGTTTTGTAGTGGTATAATTTGATTCCTTTTATTCATCTTTTGTAAATTTACTACAGATTTGTGTGTGTGTGTGTGTGTGTGTGTGTGGTTGTCATGAGGCTTATATAAAATATCTTATAGTCATAATGGCTTATTTAATTGCATACAAAAACTCTGTACTTTTTTCTCCCACTCACACATTTTAATATTGTTGTCACAATTTATATGACTTGATATTGCATTTCCATTAACAAATTACGATAGCTGTAGTAATTTATAATTTTATGATAGAGGTAAAAGTGTTCTACAGACCCTACTCCAGTCTTAAAGTGATTTAAATTTGACTAGAGACCTTTACCAGTGAGTTTATACTTTCATCTATTTCTGTGTGGCTATTAGCATCTTCTTGTTTCAACCTGAAAAACTCTTTGTCATTTCTTCAAAGGCAGATCTAATGTTGACAAACTTCCCTCAGCAATTTTTTTTTTCTCTGTAAGTCCTTATCTCATCCTCATTTCTGAAAGATAGCTTTTTGAAGCCTAAGGAGAGATTTCAGTTTCCCAAATAAATGGACTCAGGGAACACAGTATCTCCTCAGGCAAGTCTAGGATGTTACTAATATAGATAAAGGAAGAAGGACGTGGGTATGCCTCCAGTAGTGTGTGTGTGCTATAGTGAGTTTAATTATCAAAATCTACAAAATTGAAAACTAAAACTTCTAAATGTACATTCTTACTCAAGATCTCACAATTTATACCTATTATAGCTGGAGTTGAGAATGATTAAAACAAAAGTCATTTTTTTAACCTAAATGTTTCCTTGATAATCTTTTTAATATGTTAATTCATTAAATATAGATTTATTTAAAAGCTACTAGATGAATTGTGACAAATGCTGGTGTTTTGAAAATAAATAAAATAATAATACAGCATATACCATCAAGGGTATCACAGTCCAGAGGGGCCAGGCATAAAACAAGTAGTTTACTAATGAATGCAAGTTAGGTAAAAAGTTATAGCTGTGGTTCAGGGAGGCACATAGATAAAAGGGAGTGCTAACAAAGTTCAGTGGGACCTAAAGGAAAGGAAACAGTTGAACTGAATCTCAAAGAATAAGAGGAAAAATTTACTGAAATTTTTTGGAATCATCCATGAGGAAAAAAATATTATAAGCAATGAAAATGTATTTCCTTTTTCCCCCCTACTTTTGATTTTATCAACTTTGTTATTCATAGTCTTTAGATTTTGGCCTTTTTTTTTTTTTTTGAGACAAATAAAAGCTGGTTTTTATGGCTTTAAAATTTCTAATAAAGCTTTGATATTTATAAAAATTTGTCATATTTGTAAGTGTTCAAGAGGAAAAAAATAATTTACTGCTGGAAATCAATGCTTTATTATTTAAAAATAAAGTCATATTAACAAGACCCAACAAATTATTTCCTTAATCAACTAGCAAAATGCTTTCAATATTTTTTCTGCCCTATCAATTTAAGTATTTTAAAATATCATTATACCATGATATAAATAATGTTTATATATTATAGTAGCAGATTTAAAGGCCCTCTTTATATTTTTTCTAATTATGATAGTAGATATGAGTCAATGTATCAGAAATTCACACTTACTTGTGTAGAAGAGGGAAAGAATCTTTTAGCTCTCCCCTGTAGGTTCTTTGTCTAGGGTCCTATAAATTGAACTAAAAATAGATATTTAAAAAAATTAAAAAATTTAAAAAAAAAAAAAAGATATTTAAAAAAAAAAGATTAAAAAAAACAAGCTGAAATGTATTAACATGAGCATCAGGCATACACTCAAGAGGTTAGAACTTAAGCTCAAGTAGCATGTTAACAAAGGAGCCAAACATTTTGACAAGACAAAGGAAAAAAAAATTGAGTTTCTAGGGATGTCAAATCTAGGAAGGAAATATATGGGGAAACAAATGGTAGTTAGGGATTAGTTTGTAAAGATTTGCTATGTAGATTCCTCTTGTGAGGACTCTGAGCTGATAAGCATCTAGAGTTGTCTCTAGTAATTAATTTCTGCCCTTCTTGGTGGGGGAAAGGGAGGGAAACTCTTAGAAATTTATGTCCTTCCTTTAGGCAAATCAGGGGAGGGCAGAGAGTTTTCTTGTATTTGCTTCCTCTTGATTGTCTTCAGTACAAAACAATTCTTATGCCAAAGAGGTGGCACATTCCATTCTGATACTCTTCACTTGAAACTACCTAATAATCTATTGTAAAATCACTTAGACAATGATAATTTTTGTTATATATGCCTTTCCAAATGTCATAAACCAGGAATAAACTAATAATACATTTTTTTAATGTTTTGTATGTTGTTTATTACCTGACACAGTCAACTCACTTGTTCAGAATCCTGGTCATTCTTACAGCATTTAGAAATAAAAAGTATTAATGTCAAAAGATAATTTCAAAGAAAAGTAAAAAAAAAAAAGTAAGGAAAGAAGGAAGAATTTTTTCCTAGGGTATGTAACTCAATTATTTATAAAACCATTCCCTCAAAGTAGCTAGGACTCTTGGGAGGCCTGTTTTGCTCTCTTTGAAGTGAAGAGCTAGAAATAAAATCAGTAGGATGACTCCTTCTTACATCTTTCTTGGAAGTGACAAACAAGGTCTGCCCACTTTTCAGACTTAATGAAAACTCTGATGTTAGCCCGGTACAGATGAACTGAAAATATCACAAGAGAAAGTTTGAAGCATGGACCTCTAAGGAATGTTCTGACTTTTATAGTCCCCATTCACAATGTCTACTGTATCATTTTATTTAAGAGTGATGAAAATTATGGAAACACTAAAGATTAAAAATTCTTCTAGGCATGAATAGTTTACACAATTTATATACCTGCTATGAATATTCTTTTGATAGTTAGCAGTAGAAGTGACATCTAGAGCTATTCTACAGGTTTTAGCCAATCACATTCTAAGGAATGCACACAATTCTAAAAACCGTTAAAGCAAGTGCTGGAAATATGACTGCACCTTAAATAAAATTTGATAAAAGAGAAACTCTGCTAATAATTACTATAGAGTATCGAATACAAAATAAAAATACAAGACAGAGACCTTAAGAGGGAAAAATGGCATTTCCCAATCAGCAAGATCCAATAAAATGTACAACCTCATCAGTTTATTTTAGTATAAACTTTGTGTAGCAGGCACATATTCTCACATTAGAGATGGAGGCGTCCGGCTCTTCTGACAGCCAGATGTCATTGACTGTTACATTCCTTTAGCCTGATGTCATCCTCTTCAAACTTCTGATTAAAATAGATCTTAAGGGGCGCCTGGGTGGCTCAGTGAGTTAAAGCCTCTGCCTTCAGCTCAGGTCATGATCTCAGGGTCCTGGGATCAAGCCCCACATTGGGCTCTCTGCTCAGCAGGGAGCCTGCTTCCTCCTCTCTCTCTCTCTCTCTCTCTCTCTCTGCCTCTCTGCCTGCTTGTGATCTCTGTTAAATAAATACATAAAATCTTAAAAAAAAAATAGATCTTGAAACATTTGTTTCTTATAATGAAAAAAATGTGCTGGTTATTCTCATAAGTTTTACACTGCACATTACAATTCAGTAAACTGATATCCTGTTTAATACCAGTTTGTAAGCTCTACTAACATGAGCCAATTCTTAAGACACTAAACCTATCTTATCAGTGCCCTAGGAGTAAGCTGAGGACCAGACTGTAACCAGTGACACCTGTCTTTGTGACAAGCCAGGCTGTTCAGCAAACTGCTAGGCAAAAACACTTAGATTTAGTCTCCTTCAAATCACACTTCTTGCACAATGGACAAACTGAAGGGAAGCATCAGGCAGAATACATGTCGTGGCAGTCAAAAAATACTTATTTCAAAGGCTTTACTCCTCCAGAAAGTTAATGTAGAAAATTAGGCGCACTAATGAAAATACTCATTCGTCATCCCTGCATCACTGAGCCATTTGTTACAGAAGTAATTCTTTTTTTTTTTAATTTGAAACGTAAGCATAGGATTATCTGACCTTTTTATGGAAAACTTTCCAGAATAGTAGGAGAAATTTCTGTTTGATTGAGAGCTAGAGCAGATCCAGTTGAATGAAAAACATATAAGGAAGGAGAGACTAGAAACAGCAAGTCCAACCTTCTTGGATGTCACTGTTTGCCTCAACTTTGATGTAAATTAATTGTGCATGGACTAACAAAGCCAAGGATTCAATAACTGGAAAAGAACAAACAAGTTAGTTTATCATGGTTCAGTACGTGCTGGCAGAAGACATGAGACATGAGACTTCTGGGTTGAAGACAATGGACATTCTTACTCATGACACAGAGGCACTGGGACTTTTCTGTTCACAATGACTTTTCTTGTCACCACGTTCCACTAAGCAATCCAGAGTAGTTCAGAAACATGCTGCACATACTACGTGCTTGCATGACTGAGGGGCAGCCCCAAGTTTAGGGAATCTCGATCTTTCAAATGCAACTGCTAGGAAGCATGTCCAACCTATGTTCAAGACAGAGAGATTGTTTGTTTTTATTCTGAGGTGAAAAAAAAAAATCTGTCCTTTGCTGCCCTGGAGAGAAGAAGCATTTCTAGCCTTCCAAACAAATGTATCAATGATCTCAGTGTCTCTATTCAGAAGACATTCAGGTCAGGATCACAAGAGACCCATTTGAGATTTGCTTCTTAATTCGTGGATAGTACTCACCTTCACTATACCATAGACATGCAATTCAAGAGGAACAAGAAAATAAGGGAGATTCCATAGAGAACCTTCATGTGTAATGATAATATTGTTTTGGTGATTGTGTGTGTATACACATACACACACACACACACGTATATATATATATATATCTATATATATATATATAATCTCACACATACAGACACACAATGAACTACAGAACTATTTCCAACACATTTTGTTAATCATCTGGAACTTTGTCCATTATATGCTATTTTGCACAGAAAATTTTTCAAATAAAATATGTTTTTTTTTAATACAAGGCCTTGATATTGTACTTCCCAGCCTCCAGAACTGTGAGAAATACATGTTTGCTTTTTATAAGCTACTCAGCCTATGACATTTTACCTATATATTATATTCTCAGTTCCTTGGTGAGTGTGTGTGTGTACTTTATACTCAATGCCAGTATATTTTCCTTTGTTTCCCCAGACATTTCTTATCTGATTTAGAGCAGTAGAAATTTCTAAGAATTCAAAGGGAAAATCTTTTCTAACTTTTTGCATTTTCTTTTTTTTTCTCCAAGTTTTTCTTTAAATTCTAATTAGTTAACATGCAGTGTCATATTAGTTTCAAGTGTACAATATAGTGATTCAATACTTCCATACAACACCTGGTGCTCATCACAACCAGTGCCCAGGGGCAGAGGGAGAGGGAGAAACAGATTCTCCGCTGAGCCAGAAGTCTTACGTGGGGCTTGATCCCAGGACCCTGGGAGCTTGACCTGAGCTGAAAGCAGATGCTTAACTGACTGAGCCACCCAGATGCTAGAAGCTCTTTGCATTTTCAAGTCAGTTTTTCTCTAGGTTTTATTCTGAAGGTAATCTCTTTATTTCAGGATGAATTACCCTACATGTTAGTAATAAGCTTGAAAATTTCACTAATCTAAAACAACTTCTGCTTTTTTGTTAAGTTTGAGCTACTGTTATTTTATTTTTTCTAGTAGTTTTATTAACTCTACTTTGAATTCTTGAATTTTTGATTCACTGTATCCTTTCACAGATGTGATTGTATACATGCAAAAGTAGACATATACACATAATGTATACATTGTATACCTACTTAAATGTGCAATTATACACATTTACACATGTATATACAGATATGTGTATAAATTTACCTGCATAGAGATATGCATATGCATATGAACATATACATTTACAGCTACATATACATATTAACATTAACTGTATATATCTATTTATGTATGTGTTTGTTTATATCTACATACACATTTATGGGCTTATTTTATATTTACTGAAATTTGAGTGTGTGCATGTCACATATACACCTGAAATGTGTGCAGAAGTATACACACACACAAACACACAGAAATTCATTTTTGGTTGGAGTGTTTAGTGACTGTTTCATCCTGTCTGATGCCTGATAGAAATACTTTGTGAGAATTCCTTGCCCTCCTTTTTTCTTAAAGTAACTTTGAGTCAGCATTGTTCAAGTTCCTTTAATATTATTCGTTGGTGATTGAGTCAGAATTTGCCAGACCAGCTAAAGGGGGAGGATTCCTTGAAGCGAGGAGGAGTGATGGTAGCCTTCCTTCCACTCTTCACAAACTAAAACTCTGTTTCCCTGTTGCACCGACTGTTTGGACTATAAACCCGACCTGTTGGTGAGATTCACTGTGTTGCTCTTTCTCTGCTTTTTGGAACTGAAATGGATGTAGGTAGCTACTTCCATGAGCACGATTCACCCCAGATGCATCCTCAAGTCTTTATCTGCTAGACCATCTCTCTCATCACTCTTGATATTTGTGTGCGTGGGTGTAAACCTTTTTTTTCTGTAGGAATTTCACTTAAAGTGTTACTTCTGTTAATCTTTGTTTACATTCTGCCTACTATATATGTTGTCTAGTTTAACTGAGAATGGAGCTTGTAAGGTTTTCATTTTTCATTCTCTCTATGCTGTTCTTTGATTTTGTTTATAGAAGGAGGGTAAACATAACTACTTTGAAGCAATATTATTCATTCATTCATAAAAATTTGTTTTTCTCTCACTCGTGTCATCTAATCACTAACAAATTTGACAATTATACAAATGCATACATATACATATATGGTTACTTATATTCATATTTACATTTATATAGTTCACCATTTTGTCCATTTCATCTAAAACTATACTAGTTATGAGTTAGAATTATGCTAGTACATATTAATGTATTCTTCTCCATTAATACAACTGAACTGTTTCATCTGTTTCAACCTATGATAGTTCTAATAAATTCTACTTTTGTTTGCAATAGTTCCAAATTTTGTCTGCCTTAGTTCCAATAGTTTGTCATGTGTATTTTCTGCTCAAAATCTAACTCTATATTATTATTTTTAGTAAGCTTTATATTTTGCTATGGATTCAGACTTATCAAAAAGTTATAAAAATAATACACAGAGCTCCCACATATCCCTCACTCAGTTCTCCTCTACTGTTAACATGTTGTATTCTTAAGGGAAATGTCACAACTAGGAAACAAGTATTGGAAAATGCTATTAATTAAAATTCAGACTTTATTGGAGCTCTACCAGTTTTTCAATGGTTATATTTTTTGTTTCAATATTCAGTCCAGGATACAACACCCTGTCACTCTTTAATCTCCTCTAATTAAAATAGTTTTGTCAGTCTTGTTTCCAAAGACTGAGAATTTGGAGGAGTACTAATCAGGGATGTTGAAGAATGCCTCTCGATTTGAGTTTGAGTCGTATTTTCCTCATGATTAGACTGTAGCGATGGAATTTGGGGAAGAATACCACAAAAAGGAAGTACACATTTCATCACATTTATCTGACTGTACATTATATCAAAATGATTTGTCATTGGTTGTATTAATTTTAAGCCCTTGGTTAAGGTGGCATTTGTTAGTTTTTTCCCCCACTCTAAAATAACTGTATTATTTCCTTTTTTTTTTAATTCTATGAAAACAAATCATCAGGTCTAGACCACATTCAAAGGGAGGGAGGAGTTATATTCAGTGTCCTGGAGCAGGGTATAGCTAGCTAGCTAGCAACATCATCTATATTGTCTGGAATTTTCTGTAATATGCATTTCTTTACCTCCACTTATGTATTTCATCATTTACTATAACTATCAATTCATGTATTTTAGTTTTATACACTACATTATAATCCCACACCACCTTATTTAATTACTCAAATTTCTCCAGTTTTTGCCACTGCGAGTTCTTTTAAATTGGCCCCTATGTCCTTTAGACGTGTACTCATTCTCTTGTCTTTTGATCACTACCTTTCTTCTGCCACTACAAGATGCCAAGTGTTCATCTTGTTTTGCCTTTCCCAACCCTAGATTTAGCCATTTCCTACAGAAATCCTAGTTCCTTTTATTGGAAATCAAGATCAGGTCTCTGGCTTTGCCTGTTGAGCACAGTTTATAAATGGGGACAGATGTTCTAATTCAATCACTTCAACTTTTGCTACAAATCCCAGTCTCCACAGATAAAAAATTAAAAATGTTGCTTTTTTGACAAATTAAAAAGAAAAAAAAAAAAACCCAGACTCTTAAATACAGAGAACAAACTGGTGGTTGCCAGGGGGAGGTGGGTGGGGGCATGAGTAAAATAGATAAAAGAAATCAAAGGTCACTTATCTTGATGAGCACTGAGTAATAATGTACAAAATTGTTTATTGTTTTGTACCCTGAAGCTAATATGATACCATGTGATAACTAAACTTCAATAAAAATAAATATATACAATGTTCTATTTTGGACACTGTATTAGGTGTATTAGTCTGCTTGTGTTATCATAACAAGATATCATAGAGTGAGTGGCCTAAACCTCAGAAATTGATTTTCTCATAATTCTGAAGGCTATAGGTCCAAGATAAAGGTGCCAGCAGGATTGGTTTCCTCTTGGCTTGCAAAAGGCCTCCTTCTCCCTCTGTTCTCACATGACTTTCCTCTGTCTGTGCACAGAGAGAGATCTCTGTCTCTTCCTCTTATCATAAGGTTATCAGTCCTGTCATTATGGGGCCCCACCCTTATAAATTCATTGAACCTTAATTATTTGTTTAAAGACCCGGTCTCTAAATACAACTACAACGGTAGTAGAACGTCAGCCTATGAATTTGGGGGGAGGACCATTCAGTCCATAACATTAGGCAAAAAGCATAATGGTTGAAGGGCAGTACATTTTTTTGTGGCTTGCAAAACATTGTCTACAAAGAAATTTGATATCATTACAATTTGGCTGCTTTAGCAGTGGAAAAAATGGGAAAAAAATAACAAATGACCGTGTTTGCAGTAGTATTCCTTTTTGTTTTATGTGAGCATTTTTATAAACTAGGCATTGTTTGACACACAGTGACAATCTCAACTTTTAAAGTTTTGTATTTTTTGATGAAGTTTCCCTCTGATATATTAGCGTGACTCTTGAAACCTGAAAATATGAATGAAAAATCAAACACTACCTACCACTGGAGTCCCTGATATTATTTCGAAATAAATTACCAGACCAACTATTTTCAGTAATTATGAAAAAATTAAGGCACCTTTGTTTTCTTTGGCAATTGTATGGCATTCTGTGTATTTTTTGAAATACCAAGAGATATATTTCATTTTCTGCTAAAGTAGGTAGGAAAGACATCAAATTGAACATAAAATGTGATCAATTTTCCTTTCACTCTCCTTTTTTTCCACTAGATCTTTTGGTTCTGTCAAAGCAAGCAAATAGGTGTTTTATTAATAATTTTATAAATGCTTTTGTAAACTCTGATAAAATTTTGGCAACAAATCAAAGGAAATGAACAAATAATGAGACAAGCAGATGCAAACAACAATAAAAGCAATCAACATTGATTCTATTTTTGCACAATGGTCCTTGGTGGCATGTCTGTAATTTCTGATGATTAGTGCCTCAGGAAGACAATTTAGTGAAATCAGTGTTCCATTTATTCTCTGTATCTTTTCAGCGACTGGAGCGATTGCTAAAACTCTAAGTGAAAATGAGCTAAATCTACATATATTATAAACTTATCACTTCTTATACTTTAACTGTTTTCAAACTTAGTACTGTGTGGAAGTTACTGCAAAAATATAAGAACTTAAAATCAGTATATTTTGAGAAATAATTTAGTAAATCATATAATTCAAATTGTTGTTATAAAGTTATATAAAATAAAATATGAGTCTGTAATTACTTATTCTCTTATTTTATTGCTTATTGACACTTATTAATCTATTCTGTTTTACTAATTTGTTGTTAGAAACATTTGAATGTCCTTATAATCTGCATTTGTAATTGATTATAAAAGTTCATCAATTACACATAACTAGAATATCTTATAATTTTTAAGTTACTCATTTCTCTCTTATTTTTTCTTTTCCATTATAGTGACCCTTAGGATATTGTCATTTTTAGACATTTACCCACAGATTAAACACATGAGACAAATTAAATGTTGATGTTCAAAGTTGTATTACAACATTTCATAGACTTATACCAAATACTACTACTAAGTACCTCCTTGCTAGGATATTCTCTGCTGATGAAAATTCTTTATCTTCTCATCCTATTGGGAAAACAGACAGATAATTTTAACACTGATTATCTGATTTGTACAGTTTCCTTTTCCCCCCAAAAAACGTGGTCAAAGACTGCAAAAAACATTGTTGATAAAACAAGGTTTGAGGGGGTTTTCTTAAATCAATTTTCTCTGATGTAGACAAACCTTTATGTCCCTTAGAAATATGGTAATATCCCTTCTAAAATGATTACAATAGTTTATGAATGAGAGAAAAAAATGCACATTTTGATTCAGCAACTGGATCTTTCCTATTATAACACAAAATTTTAAAATTACATGTAACAACACAGAATGATTTTATTGAAGTCTCAGAATTAACACTATCTTAGTCAGTTTGGGTTTTCATAACAGATTACCATAGACTGGATGACTTATAAGCAACAGAAACTTATTTCTCCCAGGTCTGGAGGCTGGGAAGTCCAAGCAAAGCACAAGACCAATATCTTGTGAGGGGTCTCTTCCTGGTTCATTTTTGTTGTGTTCTCACATGACAGAAAAGACAAGGCTTTCTGTGAGGTCTCTTATAAAAACACTGATCCCATTTATGAGGGTTCTTCCTTTATGACCTAATCATCTCCCAAGCCCCATCTCCAAATACCATCACCTTGGCATTTCAGTGCATACATTTTTGGAGGACACAAACATTCAGTCCACAGCAAATAATAAACAGGTGCTTATATATAAAATGCTGTGTAATTTCATAACACATCATCTTTAATTTTTTAGTTTAGGAATTATTTTTAAAATGAATCTCTAAACTATTTTGTAAAATATCTCACAGAAGTAGATTCTAGAAAATTCTTTCAGAATTTTACTGGATTTGCCAAAGTAACAGCATGGACTACTTGAAAATAATCTATTAATGACCTCATCTATCTTGTACATCTTATATTAAAAATTATATTAAAAATTGTTTTTATATTAAAATTTGTTGAAGTCATATTAAAATTGTTATCATATTTAAATTAAATTATATTAAATTGTTATTATTTATATGCATTATAAAATTGTTAAATTTTATATTAAAATTGTTATATTAAATTATATTTTATATTAAAAATTGTTAAAGTCATTGTGACAGCAAACAATGAATATATACACAGTTGTCACCATTTACATATCTTGCTAATTGATGTAATAAACAAGGTTCTCCATGAAGGTGGCAGAGATAGAAGTAAGTCAGAAGACAAAAGAGATAAAAGGAATAGGATGTTTCAGGTCAAATGTCACTGCAATATCTACAAGGCCTAGAGATTGATGAATAAATTAAAGTAGACATATTTATGGTTGCTTATAATATATTGCCTGCATATTTCCCTTTATGTGGAATTTTAATTATTTTCAAAGAGCACCTCAAATCAAATCATTTTAGAGTCCTTTTTTTATACTATTTGGGAAGTTTACTTCATGACTTCTCTGTTAAAGGCATTGTACTGATCACTGTGAGAGTTTGAACTACAATACGACATATTATCTATTCTTAAAAATTGGAAGTTTCCAAACTAGTTTGGTATATCATATATCATCTATTAAGCAAGATATTATAAGTTCAATACATGGTAAGTAAGTGCCCTGTGGTTTTGATTTGTCAGGTTTTATCTTAAATACTTCACATTTATGAAGGTACTAAACATGCCCTACATAAAGGAATAAGGTTATTGAATGTTAAAACTAGAATACATACTAAATAAATATCTTAGCCTGATTTCTCAAACCTGGTGCTATTGTTTAAATCTTCTCCAAAAAAGGCATTACAATGGAGATATTTAAGGCATAAGGTTGTTTTTTTAATATTGATTGCTAACACTAAAGTAGGTGGAAAATAAGGTTAGTGGAATTTCTACCACAGGGAGGAAGCTTGAAATTATGAAACCCAGAGTTTTTCTAGGGCAGCCAGCACATTGTCCTCTCCTCACCACCAAAAAGACAGAGAGAAAGATCTTCAGAGAAATCCTCTCTATGAGGTGAGTGGAAGGTCCCTTGGTTTTATTCGTCTTAGAATGTAAACAAGTGTCTCCAGGAAAGAGTTTAAAGGCATCTAAAAATTTATTGCCCTTAGAATGTATCACCCAGTAGCTGAGTAAGTGTCTGGAGAACAACTTCAAATCCCAGAGGAAGGACTCAAAAGACCAAGGGAGGCCTGAATAGTTATTTTAAGGAAATAAACCTCCAGCTAATTTCTGTAACAGGGGACAGAATTTGTGTGGTTATATTCAACAGAACCATGAAGAGAGAAGTTTAAAATCCTGTCTGATTCTGTAATCTTCATTATTTCTGGCATTTAGCTACATCAACAACTTGCCCAGAGGTCAATATGCAGAGGGAAATAGGTAGGTCCTTTCTTGCAAGATATCTGTATCAATAAAAAAAAAAAAAAAAAAAAAAAAAAAAAAAAAAAAAAAAAAAAAAAAAAAAAAAAAAAA